>JWJA01004835.1:0-10642 GCA_000812885.1 Lanzia echinophila
GGCATCCATATGCACCGAGGAGTCGCGCCGCGAGACTCCTCTGGTGACGGGCTTTGGGGTGTATATCTGTCGTCGAGTGGCGCAGTAGATCATGAAGTAGGGGAATACGGAATCGACCGGTCGTTCCTCGTCTTGCTTAACGAGACGGAATCCTGCATTTTGCTTCTTGTTCTTAATTTAGAAAATCCGAGCCGCTTGAAGCGATTCGATGGCCCCTCGAATGCAATCTCAATCTTGCGTTGCATGTCTCGGCGGATGTATTTCCGTTTTAAGTGAGGCATATGTTCTATTAACAGGATAGTTATTTGAAAAAAGCTACTTACCAACAAGTCATAATTTTCAGAACATCACCCGGCTGAACGTTGACCGGGCTTACGATGAGCCATATGCATGGTGCAGGAAGTTTTAAACGTATGGTTGCAGTGCATATTTAACTATTAGAGACTCAATATCGTAAGAAAGAAGGCAGATATTATTGTTCATGATCCAAAATAAACAGTCGTATCGCCGGTAGTGGATCCATAACTCACCGTGTAGTATCGGTATTATTTCTGGCTCATGATGTGCGGTGATAGGCACATACAAATCTACTTTGTGAATGGACACCTGCTATAGCGGCACGATGATTGCATAAGTTGATGCAACTTTTGGCAATTTGAGGAATGCGTGTACGGCGCAGCAACAGTACGGCAGACCGAGTACACCCCCACGGACTTACAAGATATCGTGCCCATATCTAGTAGTACTTTGCAAAAAGAATATCACATATCATTTCTTACCCGACTGTCGGGCTCGAGATCATTAGAAGTATATGTGATATATGTCGGACATCGGCTTGGCACATTTAGATTTGGTGGATCTGGGTGCGAATTGCTTGGTGGCTGCAGTACCAAACTTACATTGATTGGTTCATATGTACATGGGATGTTAGAAACATTGGGAGTTGTATGTTTCTACGTGCAAACTCAGCCCATAGATTGAATTGTTTCCGAATTTGAGGTGAATGGTACCCTACTTCAGCACAATAGCCCTACTAATGTCGTTCCAACTTTAAATTCTTCCAACCCTACGCTGCATATCCCTCCAAACTACGAAATTCTACCATTGGTCCGTCGGTCACAGCAGTAACATGGCTGTACATCTGATACTCACGTGGCCTATGTCTTCCAAACTCGGCTCCCACAAACCCTTTTCCTATGTTGCCGTCTTCACCAGGAGCGGTTCTAAAGTCAAAACGTTGGAGAATCACAGCCATGATTATCGTAGCCTCCATTACGGCCAAGCTTTTCCCTATGCATGTTCGCGAGCCTTTGCTAAACGCAAGAAATGCACTATTAGCAACATCAACTTGTTCCTTGCAACTCAACCCCTCGTTCTCCGGACCGACAATCCAGCGTTCGGGTCGAAACTCAAATGGATCAGGATAATACGAGGGATTATGCTGGATGGTATATATGCCGGTACCAATGTCACATCCTTCTGGTGGGTACTCTCCATCAACCCAGACACCGCCGGACTCGACCTCCCGGAATGGACCGGCGGGGAAAGCTGGTGCCATTCTTATGCTCTCTTTCAAACACGCATGTAAGAATGTACAACTATTCAGTTTGCTTCGATTCCTGGGATCAGAGAGATTTGGAAAGGTTGTGCGGATCTCAGCAGCAACGGTCTTATATGCCTCGGGATATCGACATAAGTAAAAGAAGCATGCTGCAATAGATGTAGCGGTTGTATCGAAGCCAGCAACAATGAGACTCGTAGATTCAGCTACAATCTCTATTTCGCTGAGACCTTCGCCGTGTCTCGCGCTCTTTAGTATATCATAGATGCGTCGACGTTGTGTTTCGGTTTCTTTCACATTCGCCTTGTCGACAAGCAGCTTTTTGATGTATGCGATGAATTCGTATCGAGCTTTGATAGCGTTCTTGAAGCACAAAAAGTCCAAGTAAGAGCCTTTGTACTCGTGGAGAGGAATCAGAACACCAACTCGTAAATTTGATGTGGCGATTGAGTCTAGGATCCCGCGATTGTCCGGTTTGTCCACCGTTTCGGATTTGGCACCGTAGACTATATCCAGCATTATATCAAAGGTTAAGTATTTACCTGCATGAAACTTTAGCATGTTTCGCAATAGAATTGAGTAACAACATATGTGCATGGCTTACACCACTTCGACATGTTCATCGCGGTAGTCCATTGGCCCGGCTCCCCAGTCTGGCGGATTGTGTTGCAAAAGTTCTCCGCGTGCGTGAAGATTGGTTCTTCGTAAATCCTCAATGCAGAGTCCGAAAAGCCTTGCGACAATATACGACGCTGTTGAGCATGCAAACTCTTGTTTCTTTGCGCTAGCGTGCTTGGAACACGCGCCATCATGGCAAGATATCCTTTCGACTTCTGAACATTCTTTCCCGAGGTGTATACAGCTACTTTGATATTAGAGTTTGGTAGAAATCCAAGAAGAAATAGCACTCACTATCGACTGCAGCCGTGGTGTTGAAGATCAATCTATTCGGACTGTAGCGAACGTGGTTCCCTGTATCCTGCGATAGGTATCTCTACCATTCAACGGGTGGCACTTTATGTACCGTATCTTTCGTGACATCTCCACATATCAATGTGTAGATCCCCCTTCCAGGAATGATATGCAGAGTAAAAGTCGGTTACTTTGCCGAGAAAGGGGCCCGGGTATTTGCTCAGACGGTGAAACCATAATCTGTATATGACAGAAACAGCTATGAACTTAACAGATGATTGTTAGTGTTGAGTATGTTGAGGGTTCACTGGAAAGAGCGATGACACATGGCACGATAGCTCCCATAGAATCATGCAGTTTAGGTTCCGATTCTGCATAGGGAGGCAGAAAGCCCACTGAAGGACGCCAAGAATGACATACCAGCAATACTCCACCCCCAAAGATGATAACGCCTAGCCCGAACAGTGTTGTTACTCCTGGGGGCCCAGTCATTTTGGTGTTGTTTCAAAACTACTAAGATTATTCAATGCGAACGCAACAAACAAGAGATTTATGGCGTGAAGAAATTCAGTGCTATTCAATAGATTCGAATTCCACAACTCTTCTCCTCGAAAACAACTTCGGAGCACTCCAAATCCCATACATCCCTACTTATTCGAGCCCCGGACGTGTACTGCAAGTGACAAGTGATGTGATCACTTTGCGTGATGGCTGTACCCCGCTATACAAAACCCGTGTGCCAGCAACCTCGTCCTCGAAATTCCTCGCGTCTTCCTCCATATTAACAGTAACATCAACAAAAGCCCAATCACCACATGCATCACAAAACATCCTCCACGCCCCCCAAATCTGCATTCGCAATCTTCAAGTCTCGCTCCACCAATTAGAACTCGAAGGACCTCATTGTCCATCCGCCTTCCTGTTGCGGAGATAATTACGGATCATGTAGATGCGTTCCTTCTTCAATACGCGGAGTGAAGGCGTAGATAATGTAGAATGCGTTCCTTCTTCAATATGCGGAGTGAAGGCATAGGTCATGTAGAACGCATTGCTTCTTCAACATGCGGAGTGAAGGCGTAGATCGTGTATTCTACATCTCTTCTTCAACATGCAAAATCAAGGCGTAAGGAAATAATAAATGGTAGCTCAGCAGCCCGATGCCCCATAAACAGTGAAGCGCAGTACAGCCGATGGATTGCAGAATATTTTCTCCAATAAATACTCATAGTCACACAATAATCACAAATAGTCTTAGCAGGGAGTTAGATCCCCACACTCTAATGCAATATGTATGTAACCTTTCTGCATACCCGAGCTCCATCAATTTGTGATACACTCTTCACATTATTGGTGTACTCGCCTAGATAGTTACATCAGGGTTCCAGCAATATGGCACAGTAGGTACGTGCAGTTACCTTTGGCCTATTAGCGCGTAGTGTTCTGGGTTCATCTCGAATTATATAGAAAAGCGTAGTAATTTCAATCTAGACAAGGAATACGACCTGGTTAAATGTATTTTTATTTTCGGCAACAGCCAGCATATGAAGTCAATATCGATAACACCATAAAGAAGAGAACCTTTAACCGATCCCCAACCAATCGACCGAACACAATCCCCTATCCACACAGATCCTGACACCACTCATGAATCAAATCAATCTTCTCCAAGTCTTCTCCCACATGAGTACCACCACCAGAATCTGCGCCACGCTGAAACCCACCATGACTTTCATTTGCAAATTATACGCCTCCGTAAACGATTCTCTGACCTTACTCTGCAATGCAAGCGGTAACGTATTTGCCACTTGGACAGACTGTAACAAGGTTCCTAACTGCTCCGGACTTAAGACTCCGCTGAGTTGCGATTTTACATGAGAGTTTAGCACCGCTGTTACAATAGCCAATGCTATGGCACCACCAAGTGGTCGAGCCTGGGTTATTGCTCCCATTGCAATAGCTGTGAAACGCAGAATAGAATTAGCAAACAGACAGGCATATTATATTCCAGGATGTGATGGATTGAACTCACATTTATCCTTATCATCGACAAGCTGGCCCATGGTCAGAATGCCACCACCCAAATTGAGGCCCAATCCAACTGCCAATAGAATCTCGTAGCCATATACCTGAGCACCCAGCTTCAAGCCAAGTGTTGATAGAAGTGCAGTACCAATTACCTGTAAAATGGCACCCACCAAGAATACAACTAGAACGGGGGTGCGACCTTTGGCTAGGGAAAGACTTCCGAGAATAGATCCCACGCAGAGAAATAATGTGAATGGAAGCAAGTCGACACCTGCACGAACCGCCGATGTTTGTGCTACAGTTTGGTATCTTTGTGGGATTTGAATGACTGCGACCGTGAAAGGTCCGCCCGAAAAGATAGTCAATCTGGAAATGGTTAACGGTGCACCTTTATTTGCGAGATTGTTTTAACTGACAGTATTGTACCCATAAAGAAGCGACGTTTCATCAATCTCCATGGGAATACCGCATCTTGTGACGTTGTTGTGGAGCTTAGATATTTCTCCCATACCAGAAAACCTATGAACGAAAGACCAGATATGATAAACAGTACAATGACCAGCGCGGAAGACCACGGATATATTGTATTTCCTTCCTGGAACGCTGCGACGAGAAACACACAAAAGGCGAAAAGAGATATGGCGCCTACAAAGTCTATGTTCAGTAAAGTCGTCAATTTCCATTTTGGCGGTACGTATTCTGGCTCGAGGTGGGGGAATTGTGCTGGCATGGAATAAAATAGCAACACGAAAGGGACCATTCCGAATGGCACACTACGAGGCGTTAGTTGATGCCTGATATACCATTCATGCACCCCAGGTAACTCACTTGATGAGAAACGCCCATCGCCATGTAGTAGCGTCGCATATGGCACCGCCCAGAAGTGGCCCGAGCAGATATGACATGGCATAGACGACAGCTGTGATACCAGAATACAGGGCATATTTTTCCGGCGGTACCATCTCAGCTATAACCACGAAGTTGAGGGCTATAATTCCAGCTGCTCCAATGCCTTGGAATGCGCGAAATGTTATCCTAATGCAGTTTCCCCAAGTCAGTCCGAGGCATAGTCATGAAACGTCGTTAGAAAACAGGGGGAGGTTTCTTACAGCTGATTTGTTGTTTGACTTGCACCACAAGCCCCCGAAAACGCCACAAAAGTTATCAAGGCTGTCGCTAAACATGTTCTTCGCCCGATGATGTCACTGAATTTGGCCCAAATGATTAAGAATCCTAGTTAGAATATTGTCAGATGGGGTAAGATTAAGACAGACTGCTATACGAGCCGCGAACTCACCGGTGTAAGTGAGTAGATACGCAGTGATTATCCAGCTGCTCTTCTCAAATCCGTGTAGGTCATCGGTTATTACCACCAACGCGGTACTCACAATGGAGATCTCAAGGATCGCCAGAAATGAACCACTAAGTATTCTAAGTACTACGTGTTAGTGCAAGCCTCAAGTCGTGTCCCAAATACTTACACAAACGTAAGGCAATAAAGTCGAAATCCATGTAGTCGAACTTGAGTTTCGTCGTTGGGGATGCCATCTCGACTGTTGCGGGGAGCATTTGCTTCAGTGATTGTGGTTTCCGGAATGAAAACCTCCGCACTTGGTCCTTCAGGCCTGTCCCACTGTCGTATTAATGAGGTTCTAAAACTGCGAGAGAATTGAAAGTTCTCAATCTCTGGATTTATTTGAAGGGGTTTGAGTTCCATTTTGTGGTTACATTTATCTCGTACTTCCTTCCTGAAACAGAGAGATTAGGGATGGTGGGTGGTCGGGTACCCCATTCCTGTCACCCATCATTGCTACCACACCTCAAGTCTCCAACAAATTGGAGGTGTCTTCATGACCCATTACCAACTGTTGGGTTGACTACGCCGCATTGTGGAACTGGAAACCTTGATTTACCACAGAAAAGCAAACGCGGAACCAATACGAACCTACTCCGATCCATCCGCAGCATTATTTTTACATAACATATGCAATACATGGGCACAGCACCGCTACAATTGTTTTTAGCACATTATGTGCCCCTAAGCAGGATCCGATTGCCATTCCACCTCAGAACGCACATTAATTCCATCTGAATGGGCGGCTGTGATATCCTGCAGCTCGACATTATCCGCCTCCCCCCTCGATTGGAACATTGAGGATTCACAAAGAAGCGAGTCGTCATTGGCTATGTTCGCTTTATGGATCCGAGGAAATCTGCGGGTTTGCGTCTCATTGTTGGAGTTGCTTCGCCACGAAAAATATTGCTTTCGTGTTGAATACCCACGGAGCGGAGAGTCGGAATTCCCGTTGTTTGCTGAGGGTCTTTTTCTTTTCCACGAGAAAAGATGAAGTATGGGAAACATGCTAGGTAAGCATGCAAGAACGATCCCAATGTTACATTCAATGGAATTCCATACACCGAGCGGAACAAAGATCACTTTCGATTGTTAGTGTACGGTACCCGATGCCCGGCGTCTAATAAGGACTCACTTGTGAGATCAGCCGTTTCCGTTTCGAGCACAGCCCTGATCCTGACAAGTTCAACAAGATGCAGGCAGGCGATGTAGATAATGCTGTGGCAGAAGATTAGCACAACAAGCAACGTGAAACGAAATATGATATTGAGTTAGAGAAGAACACATACAAACCGCCCAGTGTGAATATTCCGGATAGTGAGACTTTCTTGAAAGTAGACATGTGTAGCCCCCAAATGAGTGGGATTGGAAATATCGCAACCATTACATCGAACACCAAATTTGGTACACCAGCAGCCCAGAACCAGTGGACCACATCGAGACATTTTGCGTCGATGTTCCTATCCCAAAACCCATTTACAGGTACACAGAAGAAGATTCCAGTTAAGTTCTATTTTTGTTAGCGTGGCCAGTAGTGGTGAAATCAACATTCATACCAGAGCAATCATCCAAGATAAAATGGCACTCATGAGTATGTAAGCAGGAATTTTACTTTTTGGAACATCGAAGAGTCGTCGATAGAAAGCTATGATTGACAGTTTGTTGTTGGCAACAGCTGAAACGTACAGGATCTGGGTTATCCATACGCAGATCAAGTATTTGCGAATGTGTTCGGGGGTTTGCAATGCCATATGTCTGCCATATCCGTATTTGGTACCTGGGAAGTCATTATTTAGCTTGCTGTCGAGGGTCTCGCAACAGAAGAGAACATTTACTAATAATAACATCCAGACTGCCCGCCCAAGTAAGAACGAGACAGAAAATGATGAGCAAGTCATCGATTTTGAGGGGCTGTCTAGAGATTCTCCGAGACACAAGTCGCAGACACACCGCGATGAAAGACAGCACCATCATAGCTATAGAGGTTTGGACAATTACGGGGACATAATTAGCGTTGATGTCGTTCTCGTTATCGCCAGCAACTCCGAACATGTTGAAGAAAGTGCTATGATTAAGGCGAAATTTTGAAAAGGGCGATAACTTTGGAGGTGGTTACAGAAGATACTCTAATTGATATCAGCACCATATTTATAGAATGGTTATTAAAAACCAGAGATTGCATATCAATACTTCTTTGCCGTTTTCAAGCATTTCATACACGGTAATGCGAAGTCGCATTATAGGATGTGAACCAGAGATGATTGAAGAAAAAGACATGTAGGGGTTGCACTCGCATGCATGCACATAAAAAAAATCACTATATTTGTCATGCATTATGAAGACTCCTGTGGCCCAGTGGTGGGTGGTCCAGTATATGGGCCACAGGAATCCCAGGATTTGAATATATAACCCGAAGTTGAAGAAATTTGCGGCGCAGCGCATGAACCTTGGATATCAGACTCGTTTCGAAAACAACTCTCGTAACAAACCCACCAGTTGCAGCAATCAATTAGCCGCTTTTATTGCAGCCACTGTTGAACCAATCACATACGAAACAAACGAATATCTCCCCCAAATTCGGAATTGAAGAAATGTAGGTTGGGTAAAATGCTGACTTGCTGGTGACCGAATGGAATTGTTTGGGGGCGTACATACTGTACTTATATACCCTGGATCAATCTCAATATCATCGGGTACAGACACCGAGAAATGAACAAAAAAAAGAACCAACAACTTTTAGATTGACCCCGGACATGTTTAGCTGTGGATGAGTATATTATTTTAGTCTGATATCAGACGAGCCGACCCGAGCCGTACGTAGGAACCAATCATCATCTCGATGTATTTTTCTTCAACTACGCCCATCCTCACAGAATTCATCCTTATCAACTATGCAAGGCTGTGACGCAATGCACTGAGCAGAGTTAAATTTAGATTCTGGGGATATTCGTGGGCTGTGGTAAACCTTCGCCCATTAATTGCAGATTGGTGGGTTGAATAAAATGCAATCCATGAATAGTCCAAAATTCATTTATAACAGCCAAGCATCCGTACCACAACACCCGTACAACACCAACAGCACCAACGCCGCAAATGAATACCAATAAAATAACAGCCCAAACTTTGGACAATATCCACCCAACAGTTTCGAAATATAAACAAGATTATCAATAGTATTTAAAACACGAGGCACAACAAATTCAATCCAACTGTTGTGGGTGTAGGTGTGGGTGGTAAGTAGTTCCAAATCGGGCTGCCTCCGCGTTTATTCTCTCGGGTTGAAAATGAGCAGACGAGAGAGAGAGGCGATAAGGCGAAAGAGGTGATAAATGGGTGGATTCTTTAATGATAAATGTAGAACTACTACCAGTTAATAGTAACTTGATTTAGCAGAGAAATTTTGAATCTTTCACTTCGTGAATTTATGTACAGGGCAGAAGGTGTCGGGAATTATAACAGCCTTGCCTTGCACGTACCCCAGTAAATCACTGTTGGGGGTAAGGTGGGATGCGTGGTTGTATCAGGTTAGGATCTCAAGGCTCAGATATAGCCTGTAAAGTGATGCCTAAGGCTATCACGCTAACATCGCCGACTTCACATCCGTCATTTCCCGTCTTTAAATTTAATTCCCGGTGAGCTTTACATTTACTCCACTAAACCCAACCCATTTCAACTTCCCCCTTCATTCATTCACATATCTACACTAAAGGTTCAACAAAACGAACGCTTGCGCAATTTAATTACTATCCCATTATAAACGGTACATGAATCAAAACATCCCTCCTTCCCTCCCTTGGCTCACAGTACGGATCTCTTGCTATTTTTTGCTTTTTGCAGAACTCGTTTGTCTCTTATTCAGGGAAGAATCCACCTGCCATTTCGTCGTCGTCTTCGTCTGTGTATGTATCACTTAACTCGCTGCTGTCGTCGACGACTTCTTCGTTTTCTTTAATGAACCCTCCTTCATCTTCTTCATCTTCTTGATCTTCATCCCTCGTGTCATCCTTTAAGAATCCACCCGCTTCATCTTCATCTTCAGGCACATCAACCTCTTCCTCTTCCTCCTCCCCCTCAACCTTATACCCACTAACCCTCTCCCAAACCCTCAACCCCAACAAAAACCTCCTCCAATAACCCAATATTCTCTCCTCCTTCCTCTCCTGAAATTCCCTCTCCTCTTCCCACCTCAACCCCTCCACCACCGCCCTCGTCGCATCCTCATACTCCCTCGCCACCACCACTCCTTTTAGCACCGGCGTTCCCCTCCTCCCTCTAAACTCCCACTTCACCAACGCCCTCGCCGAATCGACCCCCAATAACCTCACTGCCTTCACCGCCTCCTCGTCTTCCACATGTACTCCCCCTTCTGGCACCATCGTCTTGACATAGATATCTATATTCCCGAATGCGTTCTTGGGTACCCGTCCATTGACGATGGGTGGTGGAATATATAATTCCGTTTGTTCTTCCGAGTAGAGATTCGTGCCTGGTTTTGTGTCCACATCGTCTGCTTCTTCGTTCAGGTTTTCTTCGGGTTTCTTCCTCGACAATACGACTTTTAATGGTACTTCCCCCATTTTCACTTCCCGTCCCATACGGTACCAAGCGTCTGCACTCCTACATACCCTAACATCCTTTCTTCTATACACATTTTCCATCCTCCTTCCACCAGGCACAGACGAATCTTTCCCCGTCGCCACCCTCCCGCTCTCCCTCGTCGCCACAATCACCTCATTCCTCCTCAGGTGCCTTTCCAGCGCATAAACCGGATGATCCTTAAAATCCTGAAC
>JWJA01004836.1:0-10873 GCA_000812885.1 Lanzia echinophila
GCCGATTACCAAACCGGCGTCACGACCAATTCGACGACGTCAACCGAATCATCCTCAGTAACCACCACCCTATGAAACCCTCCGCCTTCTGGCTCCTCATGACCCCATTCGCCGTGCCCAACGAACGCAACGGCGTCATAAAAACAGAGCAAGATCTCCGTCGCGAAGGCCTTGTCCTCCACCGCTACTGCGGTCTAGCATCTAGCTCTCGCCCCCGCGGAACGCTAGAATCCATCCCCAACTGGCGTCCACGCTTCCCCTACCTCGCGCATCTCCACTCCATCGGCGAGCTCAACTGCGATATCATCCACATGGACGTCCCACTAGACCTCATGAAGAAAGCCCCCGATAAAAGCGAGCTCCTCACCCGTCTGGAGATGGCCATCCCCGGCCGCGACTTCGCCTCCTGCCAATGGCAATCCGTAACCTCGCTGATCAAGCCCGCCGCTTTGTACGGTGATCCCAGCAAAGACCCCATGCTTGACGCCACCGCTTTCCCAATGTACGTGCTCGGTGTCACGGAGCGCGAAACCCGCATCAAAGTCGCCATTCCCGCCGAAACATGGGCATACACCTTCACGCAATTGATGACGCTGCATTTCGAGATGGAGAAAAAACGCATGACGGGAGCATATGCATCGGAGCCCAGAGCATCGGTTAAAGAATACGTCGATCAGATCTCCATGTATCAGGAGCTGCAAAGCTCGTCGGGCGATCGAATGCCCTATATCCGACGCGCGATTCTCATTTGGACGTTTCATCAAGCGCGGCCTGGCGAGAGCAATGATACGAATTGGCGGTATGTGGACGCGCCTCCGCCGCGACACTTGTGCATGTCGCCGCCGCCACAACAGCAGCATGGGAGTCATAGTCATAACAGTCTCGCTACAATGAACGATTACAGCGCGCCGTGGGACTGCGATACGCCGTTACATCTGCAGACGCATCATAATCTACTTGATCCATTCGTACAAGGACTCGCGACGCCGCCACACACGGCAAGTTTACAATCGCCGTTTGATACTTCCCAGGTGTATACGTATCCTGCTCAGTCATTCGACATGTCGATGTCGGGCTCGGAGAATCTCAGTTTCGTGTCGCATGCCGGGACGGTGGATAGCGATGCCACGCTTGTGGAGCAGCATGAGCGACAACTTGACAATTTGTTCTCGGCGGCGGCGGCGAATAACGCGAATGGGTTTGTGGAGTATGATTCCGGTGGTGTGGGGCAGGGGAATTGGAATATGCAGCCGGAAGAAGAGTTTGATGCGCAGGCCGGGTGGGCAAATTATCATGATGGTGGAGGCGCGTGGGATGGGAAGGATGATGCGGGGCATGAAATGGAGGCGGGGGAGATGGCATGGCCTGATACCAGTGTTGGGGCGACTGTGGGGATGGAGAAATTAAATAGTGGGTGGGCGCCGGTGGTGGCGGGGCANGANGAGGANGAAAATAAACATGTNCNTGCGGGGTGGGGGCAGCAGGAGGAAGATGAGGATACATTGGATGCGAGATTGAGGAATGAGATGGATCGGAAGGTGCAGAATTCAATGGAGGAGCTGGCGGACGGGAGGGATGATTTGCCGTGGAGTGGTGTCGTGTTAGATGGGAGTCCTGGTAAGCAACAGCAGCAGCAGGTGGGAGGATCTTATATTGAGGGGAGCATCGAATCGAAGCTTGTTCCGTGGATTGAGCAAGCGAGTGCAGAAGAGGCGGAGGCTCACGCGCACGCGCAACATCAGCAGCACCATAGTGGAAGTATCGAGCATGGGTATGTGGAAGTTGTGGGTCCGGGAAGTGGGGTTGTAGATGTAGAAGCTTTGGAGAGGGCGGTAGAAGGAACAGAGGTTTTGGGCACGGATAGCGAGGATAATGATGGGCAAATCGACGGGCATGGCGTCGATGTCGATGGTCAACATGTTTCTGAACAGCAGGGATGGGTGCGCGTTGAACATGGTGATATGAGTAGGGGCGCAGTGATTGGGGCATTTGATTATGAACACTTGGATGAAAGTGTTGCTGTGAAATCATAATACCATTTCTTTCGTTGTGATATTTTGGGTAGTTGTTTTTCCGTTCAACAAAATTGGGAAAGGGGCTTATTTTCTTTTGGGGTTTGGGGCATTTAAGAGGGTTTTGAATATCTACTTCTACAAATAATTTTTTAATATTTATTCTTTTAATTATCAAAGTCTTGATCGTGAACGCTCGCTCAATGTGTCGTACCTTACTCCAAGTACTTCCATGAAGCTGGTTATTGCAATCCACAGCGCGGCGGCAGTAGAATACGTGGTTCGTCGGGCGAGAGCTCCTGTTGGCATTATGTTCGTTCATGAATCAATGTCATAGCTGTGAACAATTGATCAACGAACATTGCAGAAACTTCGCGACAAAATGTGACATAATTGTTAGGCAATCTAAGCAATATTAACTCAATAGCCAAACACTACTGTTTCATCTGTAGCACTAGCTGAGGTCTCCGTGTGGGCGTGACAAACACGATGTTCGTACTATACATGCGACCACGTAACTGTGTCATTACTCGAGCCACATATCTCTTGGCCATCAAACATGCACTTCGAAGTGTCGCTGCTCAGCGTTCTCTCGTGTTCAAGTACCATCAAGTACACACAGAAGAAACCATACACCGAAACTTGCGATGTGCTCTTCACCGTTGCATAGAAGGCTTGACGGAAGCACTATGGCATCGGGAACTTTATAGACACACTCCGCATCCGCTGCTGTGCAGTGTGAGAAGCTTAAGCTGCACCGTGTCTCAGCACTGGCTGAGCCAATGATGGAGAGGCGTTCGAAACACGAATCAATCTAAGCCCACGACATGCAGGTACTGCATATGAAGTGCGGAAAATGGCGGGGGAGATGACTCCACCGCCATTTCGATATTGATGTAGTTACCCTTCCTGCGCGGGATTTATCCGGAATATCGGAATAATGGCATCTGAATTGCCGGCACTGTCAATTTTTCAAAACTAGTCTCAAAATCGATGTCATCTTTTAGGAAGGTTGTTCCATGAAGGTAGGTTTTATGGATCGGAATCGGAATCGTCCGATACGGATACGGACTAGATATTAGATATTAGATATATAATTAGCCGCCCGAGATAACCAGCAATATCAAAAAGGTTGCTAAAATTGATACGAATGAGATCAACTGAGAGGCCTTATTTAAGTGATTGTTTCCTGAAATAGATAAATAGATAGGATGGTGTGTGTGGAGAAAGCATTGAAGAGAATGGCCGATTTTGACCGAGTAAAATTGGGGTTCTTATTGAGTCTAGACCAATTTGTAGCCAACAGAAAATAACAATCCTTTCGACAGAAGTAGGTGCCTAGGTAGGTAGGTATTAGGTAGACTAGTAGTAGGGTAAACTGGTAGTAGTTGATAGTTTTTCTTCAAAAAGGGTTCTAGCCGTCATTGAAGCTACTTAACTCATTAGTCTTTTTATGCGTGTTAGCATGAGAGCGGTCAAGAAAATCATTTATATCTTCGTAAAATGAAAGATTGCAATTATAATATGATCATAGAGTCTTGTCTGTATTGCGGGAATACATACACAGGCCTTATCGATAAAACTACTGCGAGATGTCGTGCACCCCTTGTAAAAGAACCCATGTTAAAATCATTAAAATGCCTTTGATTTCTTTTCTTGACGTGGATACCGTTGTCACAAAAAAATGATAATTGGAAAGGTAACTGGAGTATTCCGTCTTACTTTAGGCCCCTCAAAGTTGTAAGTTGTAACTCCATGTAGAGACCGAGTAGGACGAAACCGGGAACAACTAAACGCCAAACTCATGTACAGGAAAATGCCCTTCCTCCCCCACCTCAGAAATTGTCTGGGCAGTGGAGAAGGGCATTATAAAAAAAAAAAGAAGGGTTGGCTTAACTCTTACTTACTGTAATACCATATGAAAGGTGTCAAACAAGCCACAAAACGTGGGGCGGAAGTCTGGGGGGGACGCCTTTTCAAACATTATAACATCTTGTAATAGACTTGAGTTCCATTTCGAATTATGATTGGATAAAACACAATATCAATATCACCTCATCACAATCGGTTGACCCGATAATCCTTTTCTGCCCAATTACTCAAGGATACAGTCATCACTCGACTGTGATGAAGGGGGTGAAGCATTGAATGTTGGAGTAGGTAGTGGAGTGACAACTTACAAAGTGTGGGATATGTCTCTGTTGGCTTTGATGGTGTGATTGATTTGGATTGATTATACGGAGTAATAAATTATAAATGTAAGACAAAATAGTTGAAAATCCCTATATATAATTGTCGGAATTGTTGTCAAGGGGATATTGATTTATGAATGGATGAAATGGGATGCAATATGGAAATGAAATCTCAACAGATCTTCGATGAGCATGCATATGTCAATGTAACAAGATGTTGAGAAGGGGGGGGGAAGGGGTGGTGGGAGTTTTGTAACAACATAATATAGGACAAATACCTACTGTACAAGATGATTCCGTTGATAATACTAAAATAACGATAAATTTCGGTATAGATGCGTTGTCATCATGACTAGATACTAGACACCTACCTAGTAGGTACTTCAAGATCCCTTCATTTTCTCTTTGGGAAAGGAAAAAATATGGCATAAATTAAAAAAGTACATGGCGTAAAAGTAGAAAAGCCACCAAAAAAAGCCACTTACTCTAGAGTCTAAACCTAGTAGTAGTTTTACCTATTAATTCATCCATCACCAACTAAAAATTCACCCCACTACTAATCTATAAAATCTTACCCCTCCATCCTTTTCAATATGACGGATATATTTCTCCATCTATATATTCAATTTTTATTTTTATTTTTATTTTTATTTTTATTTTTCTATACGAACCAACTGAGACGACCACCTAAAGTATCTATAAGGTAGAACCTACTTTTACTACTAGGTATAGTTAAACCAGTATCTTTCATTATTACTTATATTTCTAGGAGAGGTGTGGATTCATGGGTTTCAAGAAGTACACAATCAACCTACAGCAACACATATATGAGTAGCCGAATAGCTCTCGAATCAGAAAGTAGCGGATGTACTGCACTGCATAACTACCTTGACTAGGTTGTTCTACATATATGTATATACATATACGGGATATATATACCTAGATACATATATTTAATTAGGATTTGTTACACTTCTTGAGTTGCCTGCCTACCTGCCTGCCTACCTACCTGCCTACCTACCTGCCTGCCTACCTACCTAGGTCCTAGGTTCCGTACAATTGAAGGTTGAATCTCACCGTCTACAAGTCAATATGTAGGTAGGTAGCTACGAAAAATGCTATTAACCTTTTCTTTTCAAACCTTTTCTTGGAGCCAACAAACAAACTAACTACCTAATTAGACCGAAAAATGAACCTACCTGCTAGAAGTCGTGCGTGAAAAGTATTTGCCCTAAAAGGAATATTTTCCTCTCTTCTCTTTTTTTCTCCTGGTCTAATTCGTCTAAACCCCTTCCCTTCCAAGATGTAAACCTTTCCTTTTCACCTCTGTCACTATCACTTAATTACCTATAGAAAGTTATTTAGTCTCAAGTACTACTTTGGACCAATGTACATGCAAGCATTAAACCCACACCATTCACAAACTCACACACCACACACAATCACCAACACGATTCAAACCACCCAACAACCAAAGTTATATTTGCCGCACTTGCAGACTGCACACACTTACACTTACACTTAACTTAATGTTACAAGTATCTCTGCATTTTTGGAGTTAAACCCATATTGTACATACATACTTGTATTATTTTTATTACCACCTACCTTATTTGCCATTTTATTCCTTGCTCCCTGTAATAGGAACTGCAAGAAGATTCCTTACTAAACTCCCCCCTTGCAAAAACTGCCCCGGTTCCCTGCACACTCACTACCAACCAGTAGCTTGCCCGAGGGTCGCCGCATCTCGCATATCCTAGGGAAAAAATATTTTTTTTATCTATACCACCTATTCACCGAACCAGCTTTTAAATCTTGCTCTTTCTCTTCTTCTTTTTCACGATGACTTCCCCACAAACCCCAGAAACAAATCAGTCACTTTCTAGTTCATCTCAGAATGCCTCGAGAAGAGAGTCCGGATACGACGCCTCCAGTGCCTCCGAACTCACCAGTATCACAGTAAAATTACGCCAGTCTCTTCGACAGTTCCTCGACTTCCCTATACCCGGAATCGATTTCGTGGATATCCTCCCTCTATTTGCCTCACATTCACTACACGAATCTTTGATTCGCGCTCTCGAATTACAAGTCCTTATTTTCGGTAACGGGAAAAAGCCCGATGTTGTTGTCGGTCTTGATGCACGTGGGTTTTTGTTTGGGCCAAGCTTGGCTTTGAGATTAGGGGCCGGTTTTGCTCCTGTAAGAAAGAGGGGAAAGCTTCCTGGACCAACAGAGGAAGCCGTTTTTGATAAGGAATATGGCCAGGATTACTTTCAGATTCAAAAGGATGCAATCAAACCTGGGCAGACAGTTTTGGTGGTTGACGATATTATTGCTACTGGTATGTAAAAATTCTTTCATCTTTTTTTATTCTCGACTCGATTTTGTGTTGGGAAGTATTCGAGATGAACCTTTTGCTGACATCTGACAATAGGTGGGTCTGCTCAGGCTGCAGGAAAGCTCGTCGAACAATTGGGAGGAAATTTAATGGGATTTTTGTTCATTTTGGAATTGGATTTTCTGAAAGGACGTGATAAACTCAACGCTCCCGTCGCAACATTATTACGCGATGAAATTATGGGAGGTGGGAATTAAGTCACGATCCTTTCGTTGGGAAGGTTCTGTTGGCGTTGGTGTCGGGCATTCAGCATTTTGGATAGACAGCATTGCATTACAAGCTTTTTTCGACTGGAAGATGGATAATCAACTTTATGCGGTGATGGGGGGAGGGGTGGATGGGATGGATGGATGGATGGATGGATGGTAACTATTGTATGGATCATATACTTTGGATATAATACAGTACTCTCTGGATATCAAAAGTCTTTTCTTTTTTTTTTGGAAGGGGTTGATATTGCGTTGGATGTAAATGTTATTACCTGCTTAATAGCTCTAGGTTTATTTTCTAGGAGGGGAAATAGATAGAACTGCAACAGATACTCTCAAGATAATATACGCAAACTTCAATTTCATATGTAAGGTTACTGATAATTCCTAGGAGCAAAAATATAGTTGAGAATATACTGAAGTATTATTATTGCAAGTTGAAAGGTTTAAATAAAGTTCTAGGACAACTCTTCACACATGATTCTCATCCGAAATATTATATCCTCAATTATTGACCTTACATTGTCAATCTCCAAATACAACTCATACAATGGATGAAATATTTTTTTTTTTCTCCAAAAAATTCTTCCTTATCGCAAAAACACCCCACCGCTTCTACCGCTTCCGCTTCCACCGCCTCGATAAGAACTTCCCTTCTATCACGCTATCATACCCCCTGCCATTTCCGTGTCACCCTTGGACTTCTCAAATTTATTTATTGTAAACATCCCAGAAAATCAAATCAAAAAACAACTCATTCACTCATCATCAATATTATTCCTTAATACGGTATTTGTGATTATTCACAACTAATTTTTCTTTTTTCTTCTCTTGCATGTATCTGTTTTATTTCCTATCGCAAACGAGTTTCTCACGTACATACATATAGCGAGAATTTTGGCATGTATTAAATGCCTTCATTCTTTACTTTCCAACAAGGTAGTGAGCAGCGTTCTGCTTTCAATAATGAGCAATCTCCGTTACTTGGCAGATTTCGTGCAGTGCCGGACGCGTATAGGCTTGGTAGTGGGAGAAGAAGAAGTTTGCTGGGTCTCGATGTAGATGGGTTTGGTATCGGTTTCGGCGCAAGAGAGGACAACGATGAAGGGGGGGTCAATGGTCATAATGATGAGGAATATGGGGCCGTGAAGCGATGGATGAGGACAATGAGAGATTTGTGGTTGGAGCCAAAACAGGGAGCTGTAGTGAAAACTTTGGATAAATGGTGGAGTAGATGGACCGTTTTGGTTATATTGCCAGCTGCTCTGGTGAGTTCAACTCGAGAAAGATTATACTTTTGAGCCCCCCCCCTATACAATATGGTCTTGCTCGTTAGATTAGGACTCGGGCTAATGATTGGTTATATCAGACAGTTGCATGGTGCGCATTACCGCTTCCACAATATGAGTTCCCAGACGATGATGATGCAGATGGTCTACTATCAGTTATTCTTGGACACAGGACACCAGGTCACGGAGAAGCTCGAGTACAAATCAACTTTTGGTTCTTCTTGTTCCTATACTACGGCTTCTACAATATAACAGCTTTGATGTGGATTACGAAAGTATTTAACATATATTCCCTGAACTGGTAAGCTCAAACAAAACATTATCACGATAAATACAGCGCTGATGATTTGTAGGTGGCCGCAAAGTCTAGGGTTTCCACTGACAGTCTCCATTATTGCCGCAATGTCTATAGCAACCCCAATACCGTTTTATTGTATACCTGAGCTTCGATTTATTACATCACATAATACTGCGTGGATATGCTGGACATTCTTCGCTATGGCTATGCCACTGCTGGTTGCTTTTGGTATACTGCTTAACCACGAACGACACCTTGGTCTGCGTAATCCGCTATCTGAAACCCAACGGCTGTTTACTTCCTCGTGGTGGACTGGAGACTCCGATACGATCACTGCGAGGGATCGACCTCACAGGCCAAAGGTTAACAACCCAAGTGTTTTTAATCGAAACGCTCCTTTAGAGGTCGCTTTAGCATCAGACGATATATATCGATCTCGAGATGCTGAACGAATCCTGCGAAAGCGTTGGCTTCCCGCTAGTTTTGTGAGGTTCATATGGTTTTGTGCAGCTCTTTTGATAGGCATTTTGACGTACCTACTGGGAGAGACATATGCTGAGATATACCTACGGACGTTACCACATGACACCGTCGAAACGCTTGTTTATGTATATAGTTGGGTTGTGACGGTACATGTACTCGATGGACTTTGCGGATGGATCTTAGGTGGTGACGAGGGAGAAAGAGTAGGCAGCTACCCCCTTGGCTGGGTTTTCAAGCTGTAAGTACACCTGTATATCAATTTTATTCCACCACTAACACTATCCCAATAGCTATTTCGCTCTAACCTACCAAACTTATGTGCGCGCCCTATACGCTCGTCTTCGTTCACCCCAGCAGTTCGTTTATCTACAAATAATGTCGTCGTCCTTCTTAATCCTCCTCGCGCCGCTCACTATCTCCAAACCCTTTCACTCCATGCTTAAACTTCTTTCAATCAACGGCCAATCTTACGGCTCCTACCAAAAGTTCTGCATTAGAAACATTTTTATTCGAGGGCTGAGCGAAAACGTCAGCATGCTTGCCTTCCTAGGCAGCATCCTAGTCCTTCACTACGGCAGCAACAAAGATGTCTACCCCTATTTTGCATTCGATAACCTCATCGACCAGCCCTCAAATTCTACCACAAACGCCACCACTGCCACTTATCCATTTCCTTCGCTTCCTTCCCGGTTCCCTTCCGTCCCCCACAAGCTTCCGATTGGCGCTCCGATCCCTTCTAACAGCGCCCAATACGATTTCCGCCTGACCTTTTACGCTTCGATCGTTACATGGGCATGTGAGATTGTTGCTGGTTGGATCACAAGGAGATTGCTGTGGCTCGGATGGAAGATGGATGTTACCGGAGAAGGTAAGAAAGATTTAGGCTCGTGGCCAGAATTGTTGCCCACGGGTGTAGTAGTCATGGTGCATGTTTTGCAGAATATGTTGTTTAGTATTGTACGATTGGCCTTCAAGTAGAGTAAATAGAAGCAAGGGAAGATGCATTGGTCATAGGAAGGATAGACGAGGAGTAAATAGAAGAGGAGGCAGAGAAAAGGATGGAGTGGGTGAAAATGAAGTGAGTATGAGAGTTTAATCTAGGAGGGGAAGGTCGGAGCTGGGTATTTGGTTTCATTGTTTGCGTTTAAGCACGGTGTTTGGAGTTTGAAGGCATTTTGCGTTCATACCCTCTCTTGCGAGTATCTCTATAGATACATATTCTTCGATACCACTTAGCATCTTAGATTTAATGGATAATTCATTTGATAAGATATGGTTTTGGCTCTTGCCTTGATGTTGCACTAATGTATGTTGATACCGCAAGTTGAGCATACCTAGGTGGGGATGGATTCAGAAGTGAAGGGGGAGGAACAGTTGAGAGAATGATCGAAACAGCCCTGTTCTTGGGTACTTTACCGCGTCTGAGACGAATATACTACCGATATATGAGATCAATTATGCCTTTGGGTGCGGCGCACTTTGCGAATCTTGGCGAATTTGAAGATTTTGGAGGTGAAGGAACTATAGTTTATATATCTACGTCACCTCCCATCATCTAACAACACACCAGGCCAGCTAGCGGCAGATGCATGCATGCATAATAACATTTACAATCCCACTAATTTCAACACACCCACTAACCCACAACCCATCATCATCATCACCTCACACCTTCCCAGCATCCCCATTCTGCAAATCCCTAAACCTCTCCGCAGCCAGCGGCGGCAACCTAACATCCAAATCCAGATTCCCCACCACCATCTTAGCGGCCTCCATCCCACCATCCAAATACACAGCTCCCAACACGGCTTTCACGGCTCTAGCAATGGTTCTCGTGCAATCTTCTCGCATATCGTCTTTTATCGTTTCTTTAAAGCCTTTCCAGGTGCGGAATGTGGTTGGTGCGAGGGGTTTGGGTCGGATGCAGCTGGCTATGGGACTGTATTTTTGGGAGGAGAGGGTTTGTCGTGGGTTGACGATATTATTGCTACT
>JWJA01004837.1:0-14614 GCA_000812885.1 Lanzia echinophila
CTCATTTAACAACGCCTGTGCCGCATGTTGCTGAATGCTTCCATTAAATCACAGACATCTTGGATTTGAATTGGAACAATTTTCACAACCCCAGATCTGAGATTATCTGTCGCGAGGACAGAGAAGTGGGTTCCACAGTAACCATTCTCTTGAAGTACGGTCAAATTATTCGTGGCGCGATGGAACAAATTACGGCATTCCAGGAGGCAGAGAAGCTGTTCGGACCTTGCACTCTTGATGATGTAGATCAAGTCCTCTATATGGGAATAGTACTTAGATGGTTCGGGGTAACGAAGCAGTTCATCATCCTGCTTGGGACCAGGAGAAGCGCCCATTATATGAACGGATATACAAGAGTTGCCGTAAACGTGGCGCTCCAATGCTTCTAATTTCTCAAAATATCCTTTTGCATTTGAGATTCGTTCTTCGGCTGAGCCGGAGAGTTCTGGATCATCGGGAAGATCTACGGAGTCATAATCGGTGTCGTCCGTCGTTGAATCGACATCTTTTAATTCTGTGTCATCGGTCTCCATAGAAGTATCATCAGTCCCATCGGAGATTGTACTATCAGTCGTTTGGGTATCATATAAGGGTGTTGCGTCCAAAGCTCGTTCTAGTCCAGATTGTCGTGGTTTTGGAGATCCCAATATCTTCAGAAATCTTTGAACGTTGATTAGAATTTTCACTTGACGTGCAAACTTGGAATATGATAGATTAATAATGGGTTGGGGTTCTGTTTGTGGAGTGGTTTCTCCCAACCCTTGGAAAATTGAAGTCATTTGCGGCTGCGGTTGTTCATTTCTGGCGAATTGAAGTGTATTGCGCTGGAATCGATCGAAGGCAGGGCATTCTACGATAAATTTCTTGATATGCTCCAGGTTGGGGAAATGCGAGTAATTAATATTAACCATGTTATTGACCTCTGGGCCGTCTGTGTCTAGATTTTCTTCACGGCGTTCTTCAGATTCTTCTGTTGCCTGTGGTGACTCGTGCGGTCGCGATGCTAGATAGGTCTCTAGAAGTGATCTCTTATCAATTTGTTGGTTAAGGTGAGTAGCCATAGCTTGAGAATTATTGTTCTTGTCCGGATCGGATAGATCGAATAATCTACTGGCAAACCAAGAGGCATGGCGCTCAAGAATGTTGACAACATCCTTTTCACGAGAATCGAAGGCGGTATTTTTGAGATCGATGGTAAAAAGGAGAATCAACCTTCGCAAGTTTCGGATGAACCGAGCCTTGTCAATCTTTCTAGCAATCTCCTCCAGTAGAGGTCGAATCCGGTCATCAGAGTATATCGTTGACAAGATTTCATCTTGAGCTGCCTTGGGAAGCCCTTGTACAACAGTACCGGGGTTTGTAGAAGCAAGGCTAGAGCCTACTGCGCTATCGTGGAATGTGTTGATAGATGCGATTGAACGTATATCCCACTCTTCCTCGCTAGATGTAGGTACTGGCTGGTAGCTCACCTCCAGTTCAATGGCTCGAGGTAGCGGCGGCATATCCTGACCTGAAACAGGCCCAAATTCCAAGCTTTTGATAGCACCTTCGGCGCCCTTTAGGTTGTAATGAAGAAGCTTCTTTTTAAAAATTGCTTCCATGTCCGTAACGTCCGTAAAAGGTAATTGGAAATCTACTGTGGGATTCTCTTTTGTGGGAAGTAGCTGGAAATCATTATCAAGAGTTGACGATACCTGCGTTTCTTTGGTAGTATTCGCAATAACGGTAAACAATTGAGAACTATCATCGGGAGGCGTGAGATGTGAATCCAATACACGGGGATATACACGGGGATCCCGATTAATGCGAAACGTTTGAGAACTATCATCGGGGGGCGTGAGATGTGAATACGATGCACCGTGAAGTGGATCATGGCTGGCGGGAAATAACTGAAATTCATTGTTGGACAGCTCCGGAGAAATAGGCTGATGTGCAGCAATATCCTGACTATGAATGGTTGCAGACTGGTTTTGTTGAACATGGCGGACTAGACAATTATCCAAGTGCTCGTAAAAGTCTTGCGCATTGTTAAATGTATTCGAGCAGGTGGAACATTTCCCCGTAGTATCCGTTGCATACTCAGAAACCTTTTCCTTGCTATTGATTTTACTAGATGTCTTCTTTCGGCTGTTTGGTGGTGTCATTACCACAGCATGAACAGAAGTAAGATGGCGTTTGAAAACGTCGTTGCGATAAAACTCCTTTTTTATTGTAGGTTTGGAGCTTGGGCAGAAACCACACACCATTGTCCCTTTGTAATGGGTTAAAGTGTGGCGGCGAAGGTCATACTTTCGAAAAAACCTGATAGTACAGCTTTCCACTGGGCATGGAAGTGATCTCGATTGTGTAAGTACATCTGGGTAGGTTATATCTTGGGAGTGGGAGGTATTTGGATAGGGATTAGGAGTATCATGGTTGTCCAGCTCGAGTGCAGAGAATGGTGGAGGATCCAAGAGACCGGTTCTAGTAGGTCGCATCAGTTTAGGCGAAGCAGCTGGTGATAACCCTATCATAAATTGCGGGGTCCACGTCCCTGAATTTCTGATTGATGACGGTGCATAATCATGAGGAAATGAAGATGTTTCCGATAACGTAGCGCGGAAGTCGTCATACGAGGGCATTTGAGAAAGAGGCCTAGTAGTCGATAAGGCAGTTTGTGAATCGTGGTCCGTAAGGCCTGGAGCTACCACTCCCTGACCAGATCGCACACCAAGAGGGTTCTTCGAGAAAGTAAGATGGATTCCGCCTTTGACACTATTGTGTAGGGGAAGCCCGTCAAGTTCATATATGGTGTTCCACGCTGTTGAAACATCCTCAAATTCCACGAAACACAATGGTCTATTTGACTTTGTTCTGAAGCAAAGGCGTTTGTAGCCACGTTGCTTGGAGAACATCGACTTAAGCTCATCTTCAGAAATATCGATTGGAAGATTGCTAACGTGCAATGTATTGCAAGGGGGATTCTTTTTTTGGTCCAGTGACTCAAAGCCACCCGATGATACATGATTCTCCGAGCTCATAGACGGTGAATGTGTACGTACTCTTTTCCGTGCTATTCACAAACCGTTATCTTGCGGTCCAAAATCAGGCAATCCATCCATGGAACGACATACCTCTCGGATCAGATTCGGTAGCAAAGTTATGTGTCGCAGATTCAAACATACCATCCTCGGCACCTCTCTTGTTGTCTATTTCTAACATTGCAATTGTATTGGTTGAGTTTATTTAGGTGTATATAGACGTGCATGTATGTGTATCTATGTGCGCAGGTAAATAGAGCTCCACCGACCCAATTTATCTCCTTCGCTCTATCCATTCGCAGAATGTTAGCAAACCACTCATAAATAACCAGAACGAATGGGGAGCCGTGTCTGAAAACATACCGCAAAGGTTTTAATTAAGAGATTTCAATTTCCCCACAGCCTCGTCCGTGGCCCTCGAGCAAACGATTCTGAACAATCACAATTCCAAGTAGCTCGGGCGA
Organism: Lanzia echinophila; assembly: GCA_000812885.1. NCBI lineage: Eukaryota > Fungi > Ascomycota > Leotiomycetes > Helotiales > Rutstroemiaceae > Lanzia > Lanzia echinophila. Next base: position 3,485 of record JWJA01004837.1, read on the forward strand.
TGGTATTTCTTGCGAGCAGTTTCCAGTTGTAACGACCACACAGAAAAATGAATATGCGAATGCAAAGAATCCATCGTCAGATAATCGGGGAGATGGGACTTTTATCACTGAATTGCACATCCTACACAGCCTCTGTGCAGCCTCATTTTCGTCGGTGAGGTGGGACACGATGTAAAAATATGAATATTCGAAGACCATTGGTTGTCCATCCCGGCCCGCAATGTTGAATGTTGGGGCCCCCACTATTGAATGCCCAGTAGCAGCCGGTATATCATCGAAACTTCGAAAGAATGCAGTGGATATCATTCATTGAATGTGAATATTAAAACTCATTGAGAACCTGTTTAGCCCAATACCCGGAAGAAATGTTTTGTAGGAACCCTCGGGCACTGAATAAGTAAGTAGCTTTCCTACCGAGGCTGTGATTATTCAGAGGGAGGGGTTATAAGTACCACAACATACCATATCAAATTGCACCCCCCAAAAGAGCAGACAACACTCAAAAGTTCAACAATTCTAGACAGATTGAATTCGAAAGTAATTACAATGTCGGAGGAAGAACAAAAACAGGATAGCATTCAATAGCGGCAGTTTCTATTTCTCTCCACTTTCATCTTCTGCTAGATGACCCATTAGGCCTTTCTTAGAGACATTCATTGCCCGTTGAATCTGAGCCTCCTCTTCTCTCAACTTCCCCTTTCCAAACTCTAAAGCTTTGTTTTGCCTTCTTTTCTCTTCCGCTACTCGTCTCTCCCTTTCTTCCAATGCCCTGTGTCTCTTTTCTTTTTCTACCCTCTTTTTGGCTGCGTCTTCGTCTTCCTCCGCTTCTGCGGTTTCAGCTGGTGGAGGTAAGAGAGTGGTGAGAAAAGCTTCAATTAAAGGGTCGCGAGTGGAGGCGTCTAACGATATATATCGGATGTCTGCGAGGACTGTTGGAGGTAAATGCGAGATGAGAGTTAAGTTGTTGAGAAGAGATAATGGTTGGGACTTTAATAGGTTCGACAGATCAGACTTCAAGGTTGATTGCGGGAGCTTTAGTCGTTTAATATGTTCTCGGTAGAGGTTCTCTCGGTCTTTATCTGACAAGGTGGGATCTCGCATTTCAGGCTCTTTTCTGTATTTCCGCTTGAACTCGGGCCAGTATAATTTTGGCGTGGCGTGCTTCTGTAGGAACGCTAGATATGGGATCTTCGGATCCTTCTTCTCTTCTTTAGCTCGCTGTTCACGAAGCTCTTGTATTTTTTCCTTCGACCATTCGTCCCATACTTCTCGTCGTGATTTCATATTAGCCAGAGCTATATATCTACCATCTTCCACAATTTTCCCGTCTTCAATTAGCTGATCCCACGGACTGTAAGGATTTATACGAAAATCATTCAACAAATCTTTAAAAAGTGCTACAGAATCTTCGTATGCCAATTCCAGGCCTTCGGCACCTGGTTCCCAATCTTCCATGTTGCCATCATCGTAATCACCTGGATCAAGGCCATAATCTTGGCCCATAGCTGCGAGCTGATATGCGATATCGTCTTCGTTAAACTCGACTGGCTGTTCCGGCTCGACTTCTTCTGTTCGTTGACGTTTCGAAGGATTCTCTTCGTTATCCTCCCCCTCGTCATCAGTGACCTCGACTTCTTCATAATCGGAGTCATCATCTGCTTCGTTGACCTCAGCCCGGTTACTACTCACTGGCGCCGCCGAAACCACTGCGGCATCTGTGAGCTCAATCTCCTGTACATCATTCTTCTCATTTAACAACGCCTGTGCCTTTTCCTTAATTCTTGATTGGTCAAGCTTTAGAATTCCATCCTTAAGCTTGTCAGGTATGCGCCAGAAACTTTGGTCTTTCTCGGTATTATAGACAAATCGTCTTCCATATTTTGTGTAAATTAGTACCCATGGTTCGCAATCGGGAATAGGATGACGCGACTTTGGCTTGTCGTTTGGTTGAGGGCGATTCTCTCGTGATCGGTCATGACCCCCTCTACCACCTCTGTGCCCTCCAAACCCACCTCTGCCACCTTGAGTGTGCCCTTGCGCATTCGAAGAAAAGTTGTTGAAATTCGATCCAGCACTTGGTACAGAATTTCCAACACCTTGATATTGAAGGAAGCTTTGAGAAGGATTGGGAATCAGAGGTGGAGGTTGAGGTTCTACCTTAGGAGTCGGACGTGTGTAAGTCGATTGTTTCGTTTCGGCATTGTAATAGTAAGAGTGTCCTAGAAAATTAGCAAAGATGATCTCAACAGTAATAGCGAAAAGACGTACCTGTAGGAGCTTTATGTTCAGTCCATCCAGGAGGTAGGACCGTCGCTTTATGTGTAGATTTCAACATGTTATCCTCATTGACATAGCAATTCTTCTCGGAGGTGTTGTTGATAAGTATTAAGAGATATTTGAAAGTATTTTCAATGGTCCAATCCGTTGTCAAAGTATTATTATTATTATTAATTTGAAGCTTTAAAGTTACCAAAAATATCACAAGGCTAATCGCAAGGCTGTAAGGCAAAAATATTTCTAAGTTCCTAAGCTGGAGGTTGCCGCCGCTAAGCTCCGCACTAAACTACGCGTGGTTGATCGTGCCTGGAGCTCCCCAAGTGCTAGAGTTACAGTAAGGTTGTGGGATTGAACGACGACGGAACGACTTAACCTTAAGATTTCACCAACGAAAGGAGATTTTATATCTTCATTTATTTTTCGACGACATTGAAAGGTAAAGAAGTTGTTTCTCTGACTTTTATTACCTTGGCCCGCACTTCCTCTATTTCAGCAACTACTCAACCATTCAGTCACCATGTCGAGAAGATACGATTCAAGAGTAAGCTTCAGATATTGCAGAATTAATAAATTTAAAGCTAACCTTATGTGAAGACGACCATTTTCTCACCCGAGGGACGTCTCTACCAAGTTGAATATGCTCTCGAGGCTATTTCTCACGCCGGTACAGCATTAGGCATATTGGCAAAGGATGGAATCGTTTTGGCGGCTGAGAGAAAGGTTACGAGCAAGCTTTTGGAGCAAGATACTTCAGCAGAGAAACTCTACATCCTGAACGAGTAAGCCTGTCAAGCACACCGAAGCTGAAGCTTGAGCTAATCTATAACATAGCAACATGATCTGCGCTGTAGCAGGTATGACCGCCGATGCCAACATCCTTATCAATTACGCCCGTCAAGCCGCCCAACGTTACCTCCTCACCTATAACGAAGATATTCCATGCGAACAACTTGTGCGACGATTGTGTGATTTGAAGCAAGGTTATACTCAGCATGGTGGTCTCCGTCCCTTCGGTGTCTCTTTCATCTATGCTGGTTACGACCCTCAGAGAGAGTTCCAACTATACCAGAGTAACCCTAGTGGTAATTATGGCGGATGGAAAGCTACAAGCGTAGGTGCGAATAATGCTAGTGCTCAGAGTTTGTTGAAACAGGACTACAAGGAGGATTGTGATCTAAAAGAGGCATGCGGAATGGCGGTCAAGGTTTTGAGCAAGACTATGGATTCTACCAAGCTAAGCAGCGAGAAGAGTATGCGATGCCCTTTATTCTCAAAATTTGAACCTCACTAATGTGCATATAGTTGAATTTGCTACCGTTGGCAAGACGAAGGATGGCAGAATCTACCACCACCTCTGGGGCGCGGATGAGATTACGACTTTATTGAAGGAACACGACTTGGCTAAGGTGGATACCGGAGCAGATAGCTGAACGTTTTCCTAATGGTCTAACAAATAGATGATGTATCAACAATGAATACTCGAGTAGTAGATGACCCATTTCATAAGCTTTAATATGCTCACAATTATGACTGTTTAGGCCATGGGATATATGCCTTTCCCTTATCTTTCCAAAGTTTCTCCAACTCTTTCCGGTACTTAGTCAAAATATCATTCTCCGCCTTGAGCTTTTCAACTTCCGGTGTTCCTTCTCCCTTGTTTGCAAAGTTCCCCTTGTATGTTTTGTTTTTGTATTGAACCTTCTCTTCACGGAGCTTCTTCTGCATTTGTTCGATTCGGGCCCGCACGTTTGATTGCGACTTTTTGAGACCGTCTGGGTTCTCATTTTTGCCCTTTCCCTTGCCGCCCTTTCCATCATCGTTGCCTTTATCTTTATCCCCGCCCTTTTTCTGATTGTGTTGCTGGTTACTGCCGTCTCTTTTTTCGGGAATCGGAATGAATTGTCTGCCATATGGCATGTATGGGTCATAGGGTGGCAATACCCTTCCGGGGTATGCAGGAGCAGGAGCAATTTCAGAGGGTCGGGTAAGTTCTGCATCACATGCAACTCTTGCTCCATGGGCATGACTTATCTCTTCTGCTAATTGACTGGACATCTGATTATCTCCATGTGGAATTAAATGCCAATAGTTCTTCACTGTTTCCAATAGCTGCTTCAATCGAATCGACAAGTACTCCATCTCGATTCGAGTAAGCATCAAGGACAGCAACTCATAATCTCTCTTAGGCTCTGCAGCGGTGTTATCTCGTTCGTGTTGTTCGGGCCATGTCGGTGGGACTTGTCTAAACATGACAATCCTTTGCGTTAAGTTGGTGATCGAAGTCTGTAATTCCAAATACACGGGAAATCGCCGTTCGTGTCGCTCTTCTAGATCGGTCTTTCGAGCCATATCTGTAAGGGGATCTAGAAATTGTCGAACGAGATCTGTCTCAGCTTGAGCGAGACGTCCTCGTCCCGCCGCCGCAACCATCGCCTCATGCACGTGAATTGCGCGACCGTAATCATCGTCATGCGGTCCGTTCCATTCAGGCTGGCTTCCTGCAATATTCAAACTCTGGATATAGGAATACAAAGTCCAAACTCTTTCCAAGAATCTCTTGACCTCAGCGCGAACTAGATGCGCGGCAAGTTCCCATCTATTTGTATATGTTATGTTTTGAGCATCAATGCGAATAGGTGCAGCCTCCCATTCTGGAACGTCGATTTTCCGGTCTACGAGGATTATTCGTAGGTTTCTCTCGGAGTTGAATAATCCCAGATATATAGGCCAAATTACGGCTTTGAATGCTTCGTATGTGATGGGTGGTGCCATGTTCCTCGTTCCAATAGCTCCAATCGCGGATGGTATCATACTCGCGCTGCCTGGTGCTGGGGCTGGCAGTGCACCGCTCCAAACACCTCTCAGTTGTTCACCCATCTGGTTGATTATCCGAGCCCCTTCTCGATTCCTCTCTTGCAAGTATTGCACATACTCACTACCCACATCCTTTTGTTGAACCTCATTCCGCAGCAACTGAATCAACTTTACACTCGCCACAATATACCCTTGAATATTAAAATCCCTACTATTCGGATGAATACCAATCTCCCTACCAGCAGCCTCCGCCAGAACATACAACTGTCTCAAATCCTGTTGTAACCTCCCCAGCTCCTGCTGAGTAATCCTCCCCTCACTCGCCTGTCTATACCGTCGCAGCACCAACTCCCTCCTCACCACAGTGATGAATTCCTCCACACTCACATTCCTTCCCACGGGCTCAATATCCGCAACGCATGATTGCACCTGTTGATCTATATCCAACAATCTATTAAAATGACGATCGCGCTCATCTCGATATCGGATCTCCTGGTCGATGCGTCCCTGTAATTGGGTCTGCGCTGCTGCGGCCTGGGTACGGGCTTCTACGACTTCGGGGTTGGGATTGGGGTGTAGCGCATTTTGCCGCGCTTCGTGAAGTCGCAGACACATATAGTTGGGGAAACAGGCACATTGTAATAGATATGGGTCGGGTTGATCGTTGCGGTGATTACATGCGTCGGCGTCGGCGAGGAAATTGTTCCAGTATTCTTGCCCTTCTGGAATGGTAGGTGGCCGCATGGTTGAGGAAGATCGGAGCTGTGAGTTATTGCCTTGATCTGGTTTCCACGCTCGCTACTTTTTGGATGTTCTTCGATATGATCTGTGAATTCTCACAGCGTTGTCCTTCTTCCTATTATTTTCAGATTTCTGATCTCTTGACGATTTGAAGTTTTCACTATCTGTGGTCTCGAAGGAGTAAGGCGATGGATTGGAACAAAGAAGTACTGGAATCGTAATTTCATTCGAACAGAAGTCCCCATGTTCCCACAAAGGAATTGTTGGTTGATCAAGAACGGTAATCTGAATTCTGGTCGCTGGACAAAGAAGTTCACCCGTGAATCCATCAGTTCCTACATGTAATACGAATCTCGTTAAACTAGGAGGGTACTCGTCTAGAATTTACAGGAGGCGATGAGCGTATGAAAATACTAGGACGCAACGCGGACTTATAGCCAGTGAAGAGTATTGATCGCTTGGTATATCTGAGAAAAATGGCATGTCGAGGTGAATTCTGCGGACTCCTCAAAATACCTCCCGTAGAGCATAAGCTGTTGCTAACACCCCGCGAGATTCAGTAAAAGCCTAACTGCGGCAGCCAATGCTTGCATATAAGTCTGCGAAGTCCCAACATCGAGGCTTTTGGATTGTATGAATACTTACTTCTGTACGTATGGTTATACATCCCGCATGTTTATTCAATAGAACGTAACGAGCCATGTTGCTTCTCGTAGCATTCATTTCCAAATGCGTATAACTTCCAACGCCATCCCATCCAAAAATTATTATACCTTACCTCCAAAGACCACCTGCACAGCGGATACTCCCATCTTCACAGTCACCGAATCGGCTCTCATGACATCTCAAACATCCGTAATGGCCTAGGATGACGCCGAGGAGGAAGAGTACTTTGTTGGGTTTCTAGGAGTTGGTGATGGAGATTTCTTGGGGGGGGAGGTGATTTGGTGATTGTGTGCGGGTATTGAAGAGAGTAGGGGCTGACGCCTGTTACTTGTTATGGAATTTGTTTGAGTGGTTAGTAAAAGACTTGATGCCAAAGATATCACATCCCAATTAATTCTGTTAGCGAAACAGCCAGTCAATCATCTCCATGAAACCATTTTGTTTCAAATTCCAAATACCCATTCTACCCTGATCACACAGCCACGCATGAATACGCCTGCACTGCCAATTACCTGCGTTCGTAGCTAATCGAGGGATGGTATGCTATATAGGATCTTTCGCACTAGCTGCTGTGTTCAGACCCAACTTCTTAGATGTTAGATTTCGGATTTCTCCAGCTATCTATATTGGTGGATAATGTCGCGGATATTTGACTTTGGCTTTTAGATCAAGTAAAAACTGTTGGTAGACTCTATGGGTATTGAATGAAAAGAGATGTGTGTGTTTGAGAGGGGTTTAAGTTGCACTGGTGTTTATACTGGAGTGAAGACGGTGTAATTTTATATTGTTTATTCGCTAGTTGAATGCTGGTGAATAACGGATCACATAAACTTTGTCCCATGCTTTCAGACCCGCTCGGATTCACTACTCAAGCAGGCTCCCTCCTTGGATCCGTCATTGAAAATGTGGATATGTGTGAAATTTCGCTCATTTTATCGGCCTGGCTGGCTTGACTGGCTAAATTATTCTGGTTGGCTTGGCTGTTTTGGGCAGTCACCACGCTTTCTTCCCCCTATCCTCACGATTCACTGAACTTTTACTCACATCTATTTATAGTAGTATTTGTTTTTTAAATCCGTAAGCTGGGCATTTTGATTTAGCCACATACTTCCGTTGAGTCCACTTCAGTTAGCTCAATCGGCCTAGCTAGCTCGAGCAGCGCAGTCTGTTCCGCTATGTGTATTTAGCCAGGATTATATCAACAATGCTACACCTGTCAACAGTGTGGAGCCATGATGTCTCGACGGAGATGTCATTTCATAAGTTCTGGCTACTCCTATGTAGTGCACAGTATCTAGCAGCCAAGAAGTGGCTAGAACTATCCAGAAACCGAACATTTCGCAATTTTACTTCCAAGAAGCACTATGAGACGCAAGATAGGGAGAAGATACCATGGGGAAATAAAGTCTTTTCCTAGGTGTAGTTTGGACTGGATTATGAGAGTGGGAAGAGGGATTGAGAATATGAGTGACTTCACTTGGTCTGAGGGTCGACTGAGAGGATAGGCAGCTTTTATTCTTTCGGTCAACAATGGAGCTTCGAGGATTGTGGGGAATGGAAATGAATTGAACTCCACCTAGGTGTTTTATATTGATGAATGCCTATGTTGACAAATTCCTTATTATTCATTCCCTCTATTTCTCTGAAGGGTAGTATCCTGAACTACCTGGTCTTCTAGTTTTGCCCTTCTCTGATGTCAGCCATATAATCCCATGTTCATATGGCCAGTAAATGTAATCCAAATACTATGAACGCTATGTATAATTCGGTTGTTACTGCCAATATATGGGCACGTCAAGCAGGGTTGGCTCATCAAAACTTGTAAAGGAATTTGACCATACAGGTGGAAACTACACTTTTAAAGAGAACCACGCTAATGTACAGCCAAGTAATTAGCAGGTAACTGTACTATCATTTGACCCCGAGATTACAGTACCAATATCTAATAATGATGTACTTCCTGTCAAGTGTGACCAACCCTTTGATATCTTCAATGCTTTTGATTAAAACTCAAGACAAAACGTAGACATATAAGGTAACAAGTGCGGGGTTGTCTGTCTCTTTACGATATAAGATGTCTACCCATTTTACTGTACATATTATTACAGTATTAGCCTCTCGTCCCAACCCCTTGATCAATAAACAACTCGATACCCACCCAACCATCAACATCTAACCGTACCGGAGCAACCTCGGCCCTTCAAATATCCTAAGCTATCAACCAAAACGCGTGTTGCAACATGACGTACAGTAAACAGTATGAAAAGGAAATAAATACCCTAGTAATTTAATTTCAAATTCTGAAATAGGAAAGACGTGGTTCAGTGATCTGGGGACCCCGCAGTACACAGAGGTCTATAAATGTAGTCTTGTTTACATCTTCTGCAAGAACTTTTCTAAACACTTACATATACATTCAAGATCTTTTGAAGTCTCTGACTAGAAAGGTTTTTGATATATCTTCTTTGAATACTTTACTAGAAAGTGTGCAATTCACTTTGCGTCCTTTTCAAGTTCTTCTTCCAACACTGAACCTATTCATCACAAATCTCTCTACCCTTCACTCTCAACTACATACTCTTGACTTCGATCTATTATCCTTTCAACACACACATTCACCATTCTTTCAAACCTACCTCTCTATTAATTCTCCAAGCCTCTCGAACCAATACTTAAATCATGGAAGACGAAGAAGTTGTAACCGATTCCATCTATCTATTAGAACCAGGCCGAGCTCGTGCTTTTCAAAACAGGTATGATCTCACCCAACTAGAGGCCATAGCTCTAGCCAGCATCAGCGCGGAGAAACTGCAGATCTGTACTTTATGTGACCCGACAACCTTCGAAGTAACCGAGATCCCTCATGTTTGCGAAGGAAAACGAAAAAAGGCAGCAAAAGCCAAGGAAAGAGCAGAAAAAGCGAAAGCCAAAGCCGACAAAGATAAAGCAGAGGGCAAATGGGACCAGGAGGTTAGTGACTCGTTGAAGCGGCTCTTCTCCGAGACTGGCACGAATGATGACGGCGGTGATAGACCGGATAAGAAGTTGAAGTCGGGTGAGTACTATCAGTCTTTTTAGGCGTAGTTGCTTAGTTGAGTGATACTAATAATAAATGATGAATAGATGTAGATGAATCAGAATCTGAGTCGGAACTTGACGAAGAGACACAATTTGTCTCGTCCAGACCCCCCTTCAAGAAATCAGCTTGGTGGAAAATCAAACCCATGAGCTCGGATGACACGGATGAGGATGAGGATGAACATGGTGTCTTCGCACGTCAAGAAATCGCGAAGGGTACAGATATTCTTATAGAAGCAGCACTCATTCGAGGCAATGCCACGCTTGCACGTGAAGTAATGTATCGGAAACTGCCAGAAAAGAAAAAAGCGGTAGTTGACAACATGAATGAGAAGTGCACCTGCTTGTACGAGGATCAGTGTAGGGAAACACCATTGATGAGAATCTGGACTCTCAATTTCATCCAGAAACCCAGATACGTCTATGGCGCGGATAGCGACTCGGAATCAGAAGAGGAATCCAAGGAGGGATCTGATGAGAGTGATGAAGAGCAAGAAGAAGAAGAGGAAGAGGAGGAGGAGGAAGAAGAGAAAAAACCCCAGTATAAACCCGAGCAACTTCTCTACGAAGTCGCATCCAAATTCAACCATTCCTGCGATCCCAACTGCGCATTTGGAATCGACGAACAGGGAATCATAACCATCCAAACAATGAACACCATTGAAGCTGACGAAGAACTCACCATCAACTACGGTGCGGCTGGAAAGGGTTATTGGAGAAGACAAGATATCAAAAATGATTTTAATTTCTGGTGTGAGTGTTCCGCATGCATGAAGGGCCTTGAAATCAACGGGAAGAAGTTCTGGAACAGCGTATTATGCCCTCTCGAAAATCCCAAAGCAAATCGCATCACGAATCGAAAAACCGCTGCGGAGCTCAAAGTTGAAGAGAGGGTGCTAAAATGGGGCAGGAGGGTGAATCTTGATTGGGAGTGCGAACGGGATGATTGGATTCATCAGATTGTTCATAATAACAATGGTAACTTCCTTGATACCGAGGATGTTTATGGATTTTCGACTTCGCCGCTTTTCAAGAATTATCCGACTAAGACTCATATCTTTGACAATCATGGAGAGTGGTTGAGGAAGAATAATCCGTATAAGTTGGAGGCATGGATTCTTCGCTTGTATTTGTGGCGCAGGGTTACGCAGTTGACTGGTATTGTGGCGAGAAGATTCCTGGATTATATGAGAAATTGATTTAGGGACTGGGGACTTGTGATTGGGAAATTGGGATTTCGGGTTTGTGTTATTGTAGGATTATTTGACACATACTTTTTATTTTCTTTGGCGGTATGGAAGGCAGAATTGCAGACTTTTGATTTTCGGAGGAAATTTTGAGGATGGCTTATTACTTTTGCACTTTTTCATTCACGGTCTCGAGCCTTCGTTTTACTACATAGCTATCCCATTTTCACATATTTCTTTTCATCAATGAAACTCTCCTCTCATATAAACATGTACCTTCTGCATTCTTTCTAGTGTGATAACAATTTGAGGAAGGAATAACATGAAACTGAATAGCGCGAGCAGATGAGGTGAAGGTTACTACCCC
>JWJA01004838.1:0-16972 GCA_000812885.1 Lanzia echinophila
TAAAGTGAATGTGAGTAAAGTGAATGTGAGTAAAGTGAAGGTAACTAAAGTGAATGTGAGTAAAGTGAAGAGAGTGAAGAGAGCAAAGACAGCGAAGTGAATATAACATCACAACCTCGGCAGATACCATTTTAGGAAAGAAGTAAATAAAATCTTGCACTTTGACCGAAAACTTTTTTTAAGATATGCAACAAAAACGGGCTCAGAGATGCTATGATTGGGTGGTTGTTGAAGTGAATGAATGATAAGCGATGGGAGTGAAGTGCGGAAAAAGTGAGAGTGAAATATTGCACTGGTATCTCGGCTGATATATACAAGATGATTAGCAAATATCTTGCTTGAGGTGATGATTGGGCGGATGGTTTGTATGGTAGGGTTGTAGGAATTTGGTTGTAAATATAGTAGTGGATTTTATATAGGTAGTGAGTTGTAGTGATGTGTAGGTATGAGATGGATGTACTATTGTTGGAGGAAAAAATGATTAGACTATGATAAAAACATCGATGGATTTTTGTTTTTGTAAAGAATGCGGAAATAAGTAGGTAGCTGGGCGTTGGTGGCCTTTATGCAATTAATTTCTGCACCTAAAATGCGGGATTAATTATGTATAACTAATGATAGAGCCGACCGAGCTGGCTCAGCTGCCAATCGTCGTTTCGCTGACTATGTCAATTTAGTTGATTTGTTATATGTTACAAAACTCCACTGTATAGAAACAATACAAAAATGTATTACACAATATTAAATACTATATGCTTTAGTCTTTAAGACCGGTATCTCAATTTTCTCCGATGCAATCCTGAATGAAAGGCACATATCGGCTCCTCACGACGGCTGCCTGACCGGTCTCCCAACGAAGGCCAGCGGAAAGAGGAGAGACGCTGAGCATTATTATACAGCTCGTACCTCTCCACCTGTTCAGATTCCCACCGTTGCGTCCTTATATGTATATGTAGAGCATATGATGTTAAATATAAACATCGAAATTTAATAGAAAGCGAATGGCTTTATTTATCAATGTTAAAAGGTTCAAATACAAACAAACATAGTTTTCTGATGCGTTGTGCGGGAGCTCAGATTAGCAGATCTTAATAAATGCAGGCATTTGCTGGACTGTTGATTCGGCATCCACAGCATCGTTATACATGAATGGTACAGGCAGCCAACAAGCCTAATTATATTTATATCATGTTGTATTCGGGAGTGAAATGCCTTAGGTATTCAATAATTCCACAGCAAAATGATCTGACATTAAAGGTCCTGTATATCTCCATCAAACTCGAGACTGATTGCTGGACAGCGCAATATTTAAAATGGCAAGTGAACGGCAGCCAGGAGGAAGCACGACAAGCGGATTGAGCATTGAGAATGCTCTGTCAGCGCCTGTATCATCTATAGCGAAACAGTTTAATCAACCGTCAGCCCGCTCTGGCAATTTTCCAACTGAATATTTCAAGTCTTAGCAACAGCTCAGACAGCTCAAAATGACCTCTTACCTATCACGTGGCAGTCGGCATTGAGTACATTGGGAGTTGGGGGTCTAGCCGAAGTTAGTCATTGGTGGATCTAAAGACGAGCTTGGCCTCCATGCATCTCAACTTAGACGGAACCCAAGTAGGATGGGCAGATCAGGAATTACATAGTATTAGAGCTCTTCTATCTGAGATGATGGTATTAGCCCATTTGTTTTAAGGACAGCCAAACATTGTGACCATAGAAGGGATTTGCTGGGAGATAGGCCGCCTCAACCAAGAGGATCGACTATGGCCGGTATCCATTTTCGAAAAAAAAACAAATCATGGGGATTTCGTGAATTTTGCAAAGTCTCAGATTGGTAGGTCTCTTCCCAAGTGTGACAAGCTCAAGCTTTGCCTTGATGTTGGCAGCGCAGTTATGCTCTTTCACTCGAAGCGTAAGTCAGGCATGAGGCTACTTGCACATCCTTCAATTTGAACGGTGTGTTTAACATCATTTAGGCTTAATTCATAGCGATATAAAGCCACGAAATGTACTGGTATTCGACGATAATACAGGTAGCTATGTCGGAAAACTAGCCGATTTGGGATACTCTACTACATCGGCGGGCTGCTCAGACCAGTCGTCATCTCAGCATAAACGGTATTTGGATCTGACCATCAAACCACTTTGGCGATGAAAGGTCACCTGGCAGTAGTCCTCCGGAACCGAGGACAGTACGACGAAGCCGAGAACTTACAACGCCTTATCATCGACAAAAGTATCCGAGCATTTGGGAAGACAGGCCCATCTACATTAAATGCTCGTGCTAATCTTGAGATTGTTTTGCAGTTCCGGGAGGAATTTCAAGAAGCAGAAGAGCTCAGCCGAAGTGTTTAGAACTCAGCGAGAAGGCATTTGGGAAAAGTCACCTTGAAACTTCAACAGCTTCCAGCGAACCTTGTTGGACATAATCAGACAGTTCGATCAACAATATCAGCCAGAGTCTGCTCCAGGCGATATATCCGTAACTTCGGAGGTTAATGGATCTTGGTTCCTGCGCTGCAAGGAAACCCTGCGAGACTTGGTCCAAAGCCTTTGGAATCCACTTCCACCCCATTACCAGAAACGAATTGATATAGTATGGAAGCAGATGCTCACTCGCACCGATGATATCCAGATACTTAAGTCCAGAGAAGAGGCTGCTGCGGATGGCTATGAAGAGATTGCCGCCATAGCAGCCATGAAAGCATTGCGCATTGCATTATCGAATGAACTCCATTCTGCAGATAGCAATATGCTTGTCCTAAATGCGGATCGCTTAAAGCTTGAGAGGACAACTGGACCACATAAGGTGGGAGAATACCGAGAGCCCGGGGAACAGGATAAACACGGCAGGAGTCTTGCGAAACAGGTTCTAGTGGAAACAGTCGCATATAATCCAGCATGGAATCGCCAAACACCAGAAGAGAAGGTTGTTAAGATGGGAGCACTTGCAGCCGTCTTGCATCATACCCCAAAACCATACAATTTCGGGGTGTTAGACTGTTTAGGGTTCCTCGGCTTGGGCCAACAGAAGGGGTTTGCATTCCTGTACCAGTTTCCAGATCTTGCCTCTGGCGAAAAGCATACCATCCAAACATTACTTGAATCGATCACGCTCTCGAAACCATTACTCCAGGAAAAGGTGTATCTCGCTCAAAGGATGGCATCCAGTTTGTATGAATTGCATTGGAATGGATGGCTACACAAGAGCATATGTTTCCAGAATGTAGTTTCCTTTCGCAGAGACACGCCGACCAGCAAAGTACGCCTAGATGAGCCGTACCTTGTTAACTTCCGGCATAGCCGACCTGATGGGGAGGTTTGGGTCAGTGAAGGACCAGGCAAACATGTGGATTATCTACATCCAGAATATTCGGCCGAGGGGGGAGAAATTCGCTTCGAAAAGGCGTATGACTACTACAGTCTTGGACTCGTTTTGCTTGAAATTGGATTTTGGACGCCGCTGGAACAATTTACCAGACGTCACCCCACGGGCACATATCCTTGGCAGTGGCGAGATTACCGTTCATCTCCAGAATTTTCGCGAGATTTTGTGATGTAGTGATTGACCTCTGGTTGACTGCCCCAAATACTTTCACGTTTGCTTCGTGGACTTCACGGAAATGGTCAATCAATTATGGGATGCCGTCTCCTCGCTTAAGTGCGAGGGTGTAGGTAAGGTCGCTCATCGACTGAAGAATATCAGGGTGGCCATCTGGGCGGACCTTCTGTCGCATTTGAAGGACGTGTCGCTGAACCGCTTCGGCCTCTTCATATTTTTCATCATGTTGTAGATTCACCCCAAGAAAGCTTTGTGCACACAGCGTATCAACATATCCTTGACCAAGAATCTTTTCAGTTGTGTTCGCAATTATTTCACGCAGGTGTCTAATTTCATCACGATCTCGAGGATCTCGTCACTGACTAAGAGCATGGGCGAGAAAGCCTTGCAAATAAAGGCGAGAATGGACCACGGTGTCGTCAGTCTTTCCAGCGATCTCGAATCGCACGACTCGGATTGCTTCATCGAGTAGACCCGCCTCCATGTACTCCCACGCTGGATTATACTCGAGGTAGTCGCATAAGTCGTCATCTTGGATGGGGCCATAGTAGCCTCCCCGGCTGGCAGCTCTCTCCAGACTCCGTTCTATATGTTCAATAGTGTGGCCGCTCTTTATAAGCCACTCCATAGCCAGGACCTCATCTTGCGGGGTGCCGAATGCGTAGGCATAGCATATTCCAAGCTCGAAAGCTGCTTGTTTTGCCGTTCTATCATTTGCTAGCTCCGCTGTGTTCTTCAGTTCCTGAACCATCTGCATCCGTACTAGAAAGTGAACACCTTGCAGAGATTCAAAATCATCACATATCTATGCTGGTTAGCAATGATTTTGAGGTCCAGACGAGCAACGAATTAAACTCACAACAGGAACTCTTGGCAATTTGTTGATTGGGGTAGCCAGAGTTGGCTCTACATGGTTTTGTGATGGTCTAAAGGCCAGAGTCGGCAATTCAGTATGCTAATTATTTCTCGATATCATACGCACGATGAATTTTGCTCTTTGAGATTTTGAAGAAGCAACAGAATTTGATCCATGTGCTCTCTTTCCTCTGGATTTCTTGCGAGGGAAATACGCAAGAATTCAGTGAGTATCAATGCCAGCTGTGGTTCTCTTGATGCCACCTCAGGATCGTCCATGTATTTTTCGAGGATGGACTTTGCTAACTCGTCACAGTCTGTTTGGTTCAAAATTTGGGGGCCGACCTCCCCCCTTAGAAGCACCCAGGCGCATACCTTGCCGTAGATGAAAATATCCATGAGTTTTGCGCGTGATACCGTGAATGCTCGGTGATGCCACTCTGGTGCCTTCCACTCCTCCGTCTTAGGGACGTAAATCAAGTCGTCTTCGGTCAACCCGCAGCCAGAAAATCCAAAATCTATGATCTTCGCTTCAATTGGTATTTGGGAAGAGGGATCATGATTAATGAGCACATTTGCAGGTTTCAAATCTCCATGTACAATATCTAGTGGTTGTTATCCATAGCCTTGTAATGGATATGACTCTTGCTGGTGACTTACTGCATTGATGCATCAGGGAAACAGCTGTGCCAATTTGAATGGACACGGATACGGCTTGTTCGAAAGTAAGCTTGTGACTTGCAATGAATTTACTCATATCCCCATCTTTTGACCTCTCAAGGATCAGAATCGGCCAGACCTGAGGTAGCTCGCCACCGGAGTATGGTTCAACGACATCAAAAGAGACTCCGTACAGCCTCACAAATTTTGGGTGATTTTTGATGCGAGGATGCTGCAGAATGTATAGCTCCGAAGTCAATGATCGATATACCGCAGCTCTTTGAGCGGCATCCACGGCTTTCTCGAAAGTCTTGAAAGCGAAACTCGTTTTTGTGGTGTGGGGTCTAGAGACGACAGTACCCGAGGCGCCACTACCAGCGAACGGTAACCCGTACTCGCGATGGCCAAAGAATAGAAAATCAACTCCCAGAGCCTGTGAAATAGCCATAAGTCGTAGTAACTCCCCTGTGCATGGCTGCAGAGAGCTTCCATTTTGGTTGATTCTTGAGGCAATGGTGCAAGTATCGGTCAGCAATTTCTTGGAGAGACTCCACTGCTCCGAAGAACTTTCCATGATGGCTGAATGGCAGGTGAAACAAAGGTATCTATCTATGCGGATCAGCGACAGAAAGTAAAAACCTAGATAGTAAATTGACTGGAAATTAAAGGAATATTTCAAGCTTTTAATTGTATTATTGAACAATAGTTAAAAAATTATATCAAAAGGTGCAGGTGTGCGTTGCTTATCTTTACCGTTGTCCTTACTCTCGACAGCTTCACAAGCTGGCCATGTGGCGTTGGATTATTTTCTGTCTTCTGCTGACCCACCCTGTATTTCATGGAAAGATATTTCCGGCGAACAAAATAAGGAATGAGTGTAGTAAGCAAGGGGTTGAATGTTTCCGGCCGATTCTAAGTTACTGACTCTATATGAGGCTAGCAATCTCATCTTGCTACTAGTTATTCCACTCTGGGGTATGTATCCTCATGGATCAAGTAACACTAGAACTGACCGAAGACGATGATGAAGGTCAAAGAACACAGTAGAAGACAGTAGAAGACAACCTATGAGGTGAAATCCACTAAAGATAGCGATCGCAAAAGACGAGAAGCAAGTGAGATTTCGGTTTTGCAAATGGAATGGAAAGGGAATTGTGAGAATTGTTGGATCTGCGCTGAGCAACTTTTCATAGAACGGAGCATGGAAAGGTATTATAGGATCATCACTGTGTTCCGACTTTGATTTATTTGACTTCCTTTCAATTGATTGTGAATAGTTGACTGCAGACATATTGGGGAATTGCATATTGATTGTCGGATGTAGGAATTATCTTATACTATCGTATGCAATTCAATACATGGCATGGTTGCTTCATATTGAGAATATGCATTTGCCTAGTTCTTCATGTTCATGAGCACTTACACCTTACCTATGGCGCAATACTATCCCCTAAGCTATCCCAGCCGTTCGCCTTCCACGGTGCAATCATAATACTTCTTTGCGCATCTCCTATTTTTCCAGTCTTCGCATAGGCCATTGCCAAATCCTCAGCATTCAAAGCTCCATGCGGCGGTACGGACTTCTTCGCTGTCTTCACAGCCATCTGTGCCGCATTCTCATCGCCAGTTATCGTTGCTAATCTAGACCAACCATGTGTCGAAGCAGGGTGAAGGAAAACATCAGTTTGGACTGCTGATAGAACTTTGAATTCCGGGTCTTCCTCCGAGAACGCAGCGATGGAACGAAGAATCTCTCCAACACGTGCTTGGTCGTACTCGCTGACTGTTGGATTTGTACGTAGAGCTTGTAATTCCGAAGTTACAGCATCAAGACTTTCGGCATCATTATCTAGGAGTGCGATTACGCCGAGTAGAAGTATGGATTGGACATGGTTGGGATTCGATTCTACACAGTTGAAAAGTTGATCTCGAGCCTTCTCTCGAGAAGACTCATCTCCGTAGGCCCATAAGACCTGAGCTAGGATACATACCGCATCTGGATTACCTTCTGATTCGGCCAGGGCGGTTTCAAAACACTCTAATGCTTTGGGGCTCCGCAGATAGTAGTGTGCTAATCCGATGGTAAGATGAGCCGATAATCTGCATCTCTGGCGGGCTTCTGAGGAAAGTTCATTACCACTATCTTCGTCGCAGAGCTGTAGAGCGGTATCTCCGCTTTCAAGCGCTTGTTCGTATTCGTGATTTGCTAGTTGGGAGCGAGCAAGATCTGCTTTGGCTAAGGCAAATCGAGATAGTGATACGGGTGATTCTGTTACCTCGAAATCCGCTTCGACTGTTCTACAAATCGATGTTAGGGTAGCTACAGTTGTCGGAATATCCTTTACACGCTCTAGAAGGAGGGTTGATAAATGCTTCGAGGCAATATCATTTGGAGCCATAGATATTAGTTGATCCAATGCAAATAGAGGCTGTACCATGTCTGATACGTTTGTGATATTTTTTGATGCCAAGATTTGATCAAAAGTTGATTGAGAATATTGCCGTTTTGTGATTAGAGAGGAAGAATCGGAGATCTCCATTGCATGTGTAAAGAGAATATTGGCCTCTCTTGCATCTCCCATCATAAGAGCAAGTAGTCCTTGTCCAATCCAAGCATGTGAATAGTCTGGGTCAGTGGACTGAGCTCGTATGAAGGCTTCGTTAGCTAGCTGATGATCATTTTGGAGTAAATAAAGTGTTCCCAAATTGGTCCACGTTTGGGCACTTCTTTCGTTCAAGTAAAGGCTTCGAATGAAAGAATGCTGGGCAACCTTGGGATTTAGTTCACTGGTGACAATTCCCAGCGCATTCCAAAATTCGGAGTTCCCAGCCTCCAACTCGATAGCTCTCTTGAAACATCGTACTGCAGCTTTCAAGTATCGTGTGGACCGTTTTTTGAGAGCGGGGCAAAGACAAACATGAGCGCGATGTTCTGCCCAACCCAGGTTGTAGTAAGCCACAGCTTGAGCATGTGTATCGTGAGATGAAGCATAGATAGCCCTTTTGTGAGCCAATATTGAAGCGTGCAGACATTGTGTTAGATATATGCCATCTTGTTCATCTGCCGGATACAGCCCCTTTGCAAAAACAACGTCGACCGTGACGCCATCAACGTCGGCAAAAGTCCCATATGCGATTTGGGCGTCCGATTTGAGCAGTTTCTCGATTTTGACGACTGGAAAGTTGTCGAGGCGGCTCTGTATCCAGGAATAAACAGCGCACGCATCTCCTACAGCCCGCCAGAGATTGAAAGAATCTGTTCTTGTTTCTGCAATTTGACTGGCCTCTTCTATAGTTGCAGTAGCACGCTGAGCAGCGTGGCCAAACAAACCCTTTGCAATGCAATCCCAGGAACTATCAACTAAAGTCTGGACCAAAGCAATGGAAACGCCAAATTCCAATGGACGATCTTTGAGCACTGCTTTGTAGCCGTCTATAGCATCGTCAAAGTCCCCCAGTTCTCTTTTCACATTAGAGAGCATGTGCTTTGCAAACCATGTCTCGCCATCTTGACGTTGCTCTATTTCGTCCTCAAATTGCTCCGCATGTTGAAATGCTTTCGTTGCAGCAATATAACGTCCGGAATTATGGTAACTTTCGCCCAATCCAACCCAGGAGTGGTAATCGGAAGGAGTGATACGTAACGCCGACTGGAATGAGACGATACTCTTTGCATAATCCTGTTTGTTAAGTTCGGCAACGCCAAGTGCGGCAAATGGCCAGCTGATACCCTTCCTCTTCGAACCAGGGGCTGGTCGAACTTTTCCCGATTCAACGACTCTCTGCGCAACCACTTCGACCAACTCCCATTCACCCTGGCTGGCGAATATCCTTGCCAGTCTTTCTGCAGCTTCTACTTCGGACGATGATAGTTCGAAGGCTTTTTGAAAACACTTACGAGACCTTTTTTTATCATTCGAGTAGTCGGCATAGAACATACCAAGACTAGTGTATGCCGGAGCGAAATTTAGGTTGCTCTTCAGCGCGGCCAGGAAGTAGGAGTATGCCCCGCTCCTATCTTTTCGAGCCGCTTTCGAATTATCTAAATTCCAGACACATACACCAACCCGATATTGCGTCTGGGCCAATAGGTCTCGCGATTTGAGATCGTTGGCCTCTATTTCTGGCAAGCACTGCTCGAGCTCCTTTCGCCCATTAATATAGTCACCATTCAGCGCCTTTACCCATGCAGCCTCAGCTTTGACACGAACATTAGACGGATCTCGTTGCAAGGCACGCCCTAGAAAATCAATAGCGGCGGGGTAGTTGTCCTCTTCCTCATATATCAGTCCAATACCTATCAAAGCCGGAGTCAAGGTTGGGTTGTCGAGAAGTAGCCCATCAAATAAAGCTTTTGCTTCTGGATGATTTTTCGGTGATTGATAGTACACAAGAGCAGTTCCCAGAAGGGTCGTAAAGGATTGAGATGCATTCTCGAAATTTAGGCCTATTTTGTTCGACTCGTCTATAACGAGCCTCTTGGCATTTCGCATGAGCTCCACGTTGGTTTCGTGCTCATCGAGAAACTGGTAGTATTCGCCCATGAGTCGATGAGCCAGAATTGAGGTAGGTGCGTTTGACATACCCTCTGTCATAAGCAACAGACGATCTTCTGTAAGTATGGGAGTATCTAATGCAACTCCGCCACCGTCGTCGTCATCATCTTCGCTTTCCTCTGTGGTGATAGAGGCCGTTGGAGGGGGTGGAGCCGGGAATGGGGAAATCTCACTAGAGACAAATCCTCGTAGGACTTGCGATAGACCACTTGTAGGGAAGAATTCAATGTATTCTCGAAGTATGTTGATATCCAGATCCTGGATGTTCTCTGGATCCTTCCACTCAATAGCAATATCCCAAGCTAGCTTGTATGGGTGTTTGATTATGACCATATCTGTCGCCAACTTCAGAACTCTAACTCGTTGTTCTGTCTTGGATTCACCTGCTGGTAGGATCAGAAGAGTTTCCAGGGATCTTTGAACAAGTTTCTCCTCATATTGGCGGCGTATCTCGTCGTCATTGCTCCAATCTATGATGCTAGTATATAGTTTATCTAGATCACTATTCTTGAGAACTTCTCGTTTGACTTCTGTTGTGACTTGGCTAATTTTGGCACCCAGTCTAGTTCTCCTCTCCCCAATCTCCTTGTTTATCCGCTCTTTCTCGTCGAATTCCGTGATTTGAGCGATGAGTTGGTAAGTGTGTGAGGGATGAGGAATACGGCCTTCAAGGTAATCGTATATTGGACTACCTGGAAGCACAAGCTCCAATGACTTTCGGTGTTGTAGACGCGTTCCCTGGCCCTTAGCAAAAGCCATAAACTTGTCTACAACATCCTGACATTTGTATTTGTCGTCCTGATTCTGGTATATCTCAGCTAGTTGTATGGCTGCAACTTGATATTGGTCGATCTTCTTGTCGCCCTGCTTCTCATATAATTGAATTAAACCCTGCCATGCTTGCGGTTCCCCTTGCTTGATCTGAGTTGCAGCGTTGTAGGCGGTTTCTGCTTCAGCATATTTAGTTTGTTTGCTGTAGGCAAATCCCAAAAAGATATTCCTGGAAGGAAGTTAGATATATGCATAGACTATCCATGAGTCCAATTCAACAATGAATGCTGTCTACTTACCCCTGATAACTTTTGGGATCGGTTTTCAAAAGTGTTATGGCTTTCTCAATAGCTTCATCATACTTTTGAGCTTGAATAGCAGCATTAATAGCCTTCAATCCAGCTTTAGTTCCCGACATGATTTGGTAGCAATCCAACAAAGGCTCATAGTTGTTCAGTCCAAGTTATTGAACAAATTACCTATGTTGATAGATCTCAAAGAATTGTCAAGTAAATTACTTATAATTTAGATGGAAGGTTTATTGATATCTTCAGCCTTGTGAGTGGGTGTGGGGTTAATAAAGTATTTATTTGTAGAACTAACCCTGCCTCTGTCACCTTGTAAAGATAAAGATCCCTCCAAATCTTAACAAGCAACCAACTGTATCTTGCTTGAGTTTGCATTACTTTGATTGGAGTATTTCATTTAAGTAGATTTACATTTAAAATAAATACTAGTATAAACATATTTAATATATCCTCTTGGAAAATTATTTGTAGTTTTTCTCTTTCCCTATTCTTCATCCCAAATTTGATATTGAAGCTGTCATGGCTCGGCTCGAGTAGCAACGGTTCATCGGTCTCGGTCCTTCGTCATTGATAACAAAACCCACCGGACTTGACCTTGATAACCAAACCTAGGTCAACAACAGGTATTCTATCTCAACGTCTTCTATAAATCATCCATCCTACCTTTCTCCCCTTTTTTATTTATTTTCGAAAATACCATTCCCTATTTCTAATTTATCAATTTTCCGTCATGTCAACATTAAGGCTCACTATTGAGAACGGGTTATTCAGAGATTCCCATGGTCGTGAGGTTACTATCCGTGGAATTAATGTAGCTGGGGATGCAAAATGTCCCAGCAATCCAGATCAACCTTCGCACATAGCCAAAGACTTTTTCAATGGAGACCATGTCGACTTTCATAATCGCCCCTTTCCTAAGGAAGATGCACATATACACTTTTCACGGTTGAAGCGTTGGGGCTACAATACCATAAGATATGTATTTACTTGGGAGGCAATAGAATCGGCAGGACCAGGCATATATGATGAGGAGTGGATTCAGCATACCCTTGAAATTTTAAGGATAGCAAAGAGTTATGGCTTTTACGTATTCATGGACCCCCATCAGGATGTCGTAAGTATTTATCGGTGTGCTTTTGTTTTCTTTTTGCAACCAAGCTAACTGAATAGTGGTCGAGATTCTCAGGAGGATCAGGAGCACCAATGTGGACTGTATATGCATGCGGTCTCAACCCTCAGAGTTTCGCAGCTACAGAAGCAGCCATCGTACACAATACATATCCAGAGCCCGAGAAGTTTCCAAAGATGATTTGGTCTACGAATTATACCCGCCTTGCAGTACAAACTATATTCACATTTTTCTTTGCTGGGCGTGACTTTGCGCCGAAATGTATCATAGATGGGAAGAATATCCAAGATTTCTTACAGGAACACTTCGTCGGCGCATGTGCTCATCTTGCGAAACGGATACACGAAGCTGGTGATCTAGAGAACGATGTGGTGGTTGGCTGGGAAAGTATGAACGAACCCAATCGTGGCCATGTAGGTTGGACAGACCTATCGATTATTCCCTCTGAACAAAAATTACAAAAAGGAACATCCCCAACTGCTTGGCAAGCAATGTTGACTGGATCTGGCAGGGCATGCGAGATAGATACCTGGGACTTTGGTGGATTGGGGCCATTCAAGTCTGGCCGGGTACTGGTCGATCCGCAAGGAGAGAGCGCATGGTTACCTGCAGATTACGACGAGTCAAGATATAGCTATAAACGAGACCCAGGATGGAAACTTGGCGAGTGTGTTTGGGCACAGCATGGTGTCTGGGATTCTGCCACGGATACTCTATTAAAGAAGGATTATTTCAGTAAAAATCCCAGGACTGGACAGGTAATTTCGTACGAAGAGTTCACCAACAGTTATTTTATGGATTATTATCGAAAGCATAGAGATGCTATCAGAGAGCATCACAAAGACTCAATCCTTTTCTGCCAACCGCCAGTGTTGGAGGTACCCCCATCAATCAAAGGCACCAAGGACGACGACCCTCTAATGGTGTATGCCCCGCATTACTACGATGGTATCACATTAATGACGAAAAAGTGGAATCGTTATTGGAATGTCGATGTCTTTGGTATCCTCAGGGGTCGATATCTAACTCCTGCTTTTGCCGTGAAGCTTGGAGAGACTGCGATTAGAAATTGTCTCAGAGATCAGCTTTCTGCCATCAAAAAGGAGGGTGAGGACTATATGGGCAACCATCCTTGCGTCTTAACAGAATTTGGTATTCCTTATGATATGGATGACAAGTATGCATACAAGACAGGTGATTACTCAAGTCAAGCGAGTGCTATGGATGCAAATCATTTTGCAGTTGAAGGAAGTTCTATGGCAGGGTATACCCTTTGGCTATACATGTGCGAGGTAAGTTTACAACGCTCTTTGGCCAATTCTGACTAATTTATTCGTAGAACAAACATTCCCTTGGAGATCAGTGGAACGGCGAGGATCTTTCTATATTCTCTCTTGATGACCGACCTCTCCCGCTTGAACCAAATCCCACCACTCCACATAATGAATCCACCGTATCTCTGATCGAGAACGCGACAGGAGGAGCAACTAAAAAGGAACTCTCAGACGAGTCCACAGTCAACCCAGGTAATCTCAAATCCAAGCTCAAAACCCCCTCTATCTCATCCACTCCGACTGATGCCCCCCCTGAACTCACCAACTCTCCCGGATTCCGCGCTGCGGAAGCATACGTCCGTCCTTCGCCCATTTATACCGTCGGGAAAATCCTCGACTACTCCTTCGATCTGCGAAACTGTGTATTCACATTCAAACTCCACTCGCCAGCCGCAGGGGATGAAGATCGACCGACTGAAATCTTCCTACCGGAATTCCATTTCCCCAAAGACCAGAGCCAAGTCGAAGTCAGCAAGGGAAAATGGACGATTAGCGTAGACGACGAGGATGGCGGCTTCATTCAGAAATTAAGATGGTGGCACGCAGACGGCGAACATTCGATCAAGATTACGGGAGTGCAAAGAAGACAGAATATGGCGCTAGGTAAGGAGGAGGAGGAGGGTTATATTGACCAGTGTCAGCAGCAGAGTAAATGCTCTGTTATGTGATGAGATAGATGAACGAGGTTTTTACATATATGGGCTTTTGGAAATTAGGTCTTATTAATGAGGTTATTTGCATGGATTGGGGTTGAGGACTTCATTGATACACTGGATTTGGGTCAGAATGCGTGCATAGGGTGTTTAAATTGATATCGGGATCGGGATTGTTGTTAGTCGTTTGCCCTTCATATGATAATGCCGCGGGGGAGGGGGGCCTACGTGGTATCAATACTCGATTGTCGTCCACAGAATTATTGGATTAGTATTACTAGGCAAACCTGAAGCTAACACCCACATCCGTCTTCCACAATAGTATGTGGATCTAGGATTGCGATACTACTTCTTCTGATGCGAACAATAGCCAAGGCGACTGTCCACACTGCTCCATATATGGATTTAACCGGCCTTGGTACGTCATGAACATGTTGGATTAGAGATATCTGAAGCGAATAGTAAAAGAGAGCATTCTCTTCTTTTCTATGAAGACTTATATGTATATGAGTTGGAAAGAAGTCAAGTTCAGAAGAAAGCCAAGTTCAGAAGGAAGCCAAGTTCACTTAACGGTAGATATGGCTGCGTAATGATAAGCTTTCAGGAATTGGTCATTGATAGTAAGGTTTAATAGAGAGGTATTGGAATCGATGAGATTTCATCTTGGCTTGGGTAGGAGAAATATGCATTAACATATGGTGCACCGGTGGCATTGATTACATCATAATTTTGTCATTGTGCACCAGTGGTCAATCGTGAGGAAGGTGGGTGGGTGCGTTTCAATTCGATGGTAGGTGTAAGTGTAAGTGTAATGTGGAGATAGGATAGGGATGGTAAACTTATGATCTATGGGATGGGATGGGAAGGCCGGCAATGAGCATTGCATTGATTGCAGTTCGCATTTCACATTTCACTACCAACTCAAGTGGTCCCTCCCTAACTGAAGATTCTTTTTGGCTCTCTCTCTCTGTGTGTATGTGTAGGGATATCTGCATAGCATACGCAGGGAGTTAGGAAGACAAGAGAAGACAAGAAGTATCGTACTAGGAGGCTAATACTAGGTGAGACGTCAAACATCAAACAACATGTCTTGTTTTGATTCGACAAGCACGAGAGGCAAGCACGAGGTCAAAACGCCGTGGCATTGATGAATGAGGCTCTTCCGACAAGTAAGTGAAGTGATCATCGCACCGGTTTATTCTCCTTCGTGCTGTACCTACCTAGTTTTGCTGATCATGATTTTGAGATTGCTTGCTTGCTTGCGTGTGCATGTATGTATGTATGTATGTATGTATGTATGTATGTATGAGTTACGTATGTATGTTGGTGTGGGATTTATGGGTTTTGTTATGATTGATTGATTGATTGATATACGGACTGGTATATGTATAAGATTTTTGTAGATGGCGGTTAAGGGTTTTTTGTGTGAAGATAGATGCTGGAATAGTGATGATCGATGTACAAATGGTTATGATTATGATTATGCTAGGAAGGTTATTGGAATATTTTATGAAGGGCTAGAAGGATAATTGACGGCCCGTATGAACATCTGCCGTGGGGAACGGGATCCATCCTGTAAGTTAAGTAAACTTTTTCTACTTAGGAAAAGGACGGGCGTATGCGTCGAATAGATTGCAATCTATTTGAATCATGGTTGGGGTGTTTTGAAACTGACTGTTCAAGCAAGCGAGGTGCTAGGTTCATGTGCGTGCTAGAATAATACTGGGGACACATACTGTTGGAAGGAGGGAAGAAGCTGCGAAAACTAACTTTGAAGAGTGAGCTTATAGAGTTGTGTAGTATAGTTTGTGGTTCGTACTTCGTATTGAGTACGAGATGGTCGGTTTGCGTTTGTGATGTGATTGTGATGATAGAGCAAGTTGTTGATGATTTGATTGATAGGAAAGATACGAGATGCGGCAAGGAAAAAGTTATGCTCAAATACAGTATTGCACAGCGCGAGTATAAAAATGGTTTGAAGCCTTTAAAACAATGTGATTGGTTGCATACATCACAGAGTCCCTGTAAGAAAAGAAATGAACAAGCTTGAGCATTTGCTCTCTGTGTGTCGACTGAAACTGGCATCTATCTTAGTCAAGTGGTGTGTGAAACAGGCGCAACAACGAATAATGAAAGAACTTTTGAAGAAATAACGCCAATATGTTTGATTTTCTCAAAACGTATTAGACAACTTCCCAAATTTCCATGATTTTTGTTTTAAAATACATTCATGGTGAAGCCCATGTGCCATGTGCTGTGGTTGTGTCTGTGATGGGATTTGATTTCAGGTCGGGCGCTTAGATGTATATATGTATGTGCTTGAGAGGTCTGTTTTTAGTTCTGAGTAAAGGTAAGCACAGTTAGTGCTGGAGGTTTTGGATTGGGCGCAGTAATTCATAACCACTAGAATTTTGTTATAGATTTTTATGGTTAGTGAGACCTGAGATTGTAATGTATTCTGGTGGCGTTGGGTTGGAGTGATGGTGGGGATCTATCTTGACTCGTTGAATGAAAGATTTGTATTTCGAATTTAATATAGCAATATTTGTAGAATCTACCCAAATAGTCTGTCTTATGGGGTGAGTGAGTGGGTTAGAATTATATAACTATTATGTACTCGACTCATAGGTATTGACCCCCTAGCTATAACCGAAAAGAAAGAGAAACTTGCAACGAAATTCAGTAGTAATGTCAATATAGATGTGCCTATGGGTTGTCATTCAGCATTTACAGTTGAAACATTCAGCAATATGAATCTTATATATATGTATATATATATATATATATATATATATATATCTTCCTTTAGAAATGATTCTTTCAATGACTTGATGTTCCTGAATCAGATTTCTATACTTACCCATTAGTACTACTATTTATACTTGAATTAGGACTCATAGATGGCCAACTTATGAGTCGTATTTCTGACCATAATAATGTACCTAGATAAATTTAAATTTACTCGTAAAATAACTAGTACCCTAGTAATACCCACTGGCCCATCTAGTACCTCTCTCTGCCTGGACCTACTGAGTGGATCAACAAGAAAAGAGAAAAACCCCTACCAAAGCTACTTACCTACCTACCTACTAGTACCTACCTAGGTATCCATATCCATATCCATATCCATATCCATATTCATAT
>JWJA01004839.1:0-25643 GCA_000812885.1 Lanzia echinophila
ACGCACGGCATTGGAGAATATCATGAGGCTTGAACAACTCGGTAGGATCTCGAGACAGAATTACTATCAAGATATCCTGAATGCTATCGCGGTCGATATTAGAACAAAGAGTCGACGTCGTGTTCAACGTCATCGTGAGTTGGAAGGTGTAAGAGCAACGCTGGGGAATCTGAATGAGAAGGCGGAATGGTTAGAGTCGCAAAGGAAGAGTTATGATAATTATATCGAGCAAGCCATGATGACTTTGCAAAAGAAAGGGTACGATTTCTCTTGGGCCATTGAAAGACAAAGATGCTAATTGATTCACAGGAAAAAGAGATTCCTCATGCCGTTCTCAAAGCAATACAATCACGAAAGAGAGCTTGAACGCACCGGACGCAAGTACAAGTTTGGCTCATTCAAATACTCGGCGCGAACTTTATCTGATAAGGGAGTGCTGGTTTCGTGGAAGGGATACAATGAGCGGGAGTGGGATAAGATTAACCTGACGATATCGTGCGATCAAGTAGGCGTGTTCACGATTGAGGGCCAAAAGGGGAATACGGTTGTGACGGGGGCGATGGCGCAAGTTCCAATGGATTCGTTACTGGCGGCACAGTTTGCGAATCATCAGTATATGGACCTCTTCGAAAACACTATGAGGTTAAATGTTAATCTGTTTTTGCATTTGCTGTACAAGAAGTTTTATAGAACTGATGGTTAGTGGTTGTTGGCACCGATAGGTGTTTCCAAATGGGAACGGAGGGGGGTGGAGGGACGGGATTGGAACGGGATTGATGGATAAATACTAGTAAACGATAGATGAGGATGGGGAATGGAATGAGGGCGTATGTATGTTATTTTATATGAATGGCATGGACACGGCGTCATTTTTTTTTTGAGGTGGGGAGGAAGGAAGGAAGGAAGGAGCATTGTGGTGTACATAGTTGTGTGTTTTTTTTTTCTTTTTTTGCTCGAGGTGGGAGGGGATTTTTTATTGTTGAGGAATGGATGGATGGGGGGTTGGTTGGTTTATGAATAAATAGCTACGTATGAATATTGCTAGGAAATATCATGAGGTTATTAGGTTACGTAGGTAGTGGAATTGAAAAAATATATATTGTATTATGCTGACGCTTTTTCGTGACTTGGTGGATTGAGGGGGGGATGGATATGTATTGTGAAGGAAGAAGTTAAGGGAGAAGTGGGTATGGTGTGTACTGTGAATTGATTGAGGGAGGGCAAGGAGGGGAGTTTGATGGATGTAGGGGTTATGTGGTTTGTTATGGTGGGAGAGGAGCAGGGGTCACGATTGACCGGCATTGACTTGCTTTGATGTTTAGAAAACGGCCGTGGCGGAGATTTGTTCGCAGTCGTTTTATGAAAGCGAGGAGTTATGCACGCTTTCTTGAACTTTCTATGCCTTGGATACTTGGATGCTGGAACCGAAGTTTTTGAGTTTGGTTATGTATGAAATCCGGTACTAGGATTTCAGAGCAGCTTCGATTCTTTTCTGTTATTCTTCATGAGCTTTATAGAAGTATTCCTATGTATGGACAAAGTTGTGTCTATGCCATTCGGATTTCATCTTGTGTATTGGAGAAGTTATACAAAAAAGTGGGTGAAACAGTAGCGTAATCTGAGGGCATGACATTCTCTAGATTGTTTTGGTTCAAGTCCCCTATGCAGGTTCTAGAACAAACATGCATGTCCACTTCAAAAACTAGAAGCTCCAAACACATGTTCATCAGGAACTACAAAGACTTGTCTAGTAGTGGCCGAGTCCTTGCGACAAATGTATTAAAGCTATAGGTATTGAGATATGCATTACTTCAATCAAGTCCTCCATTTTTACCATTCTCTGCACCCGCACCTTTGACACCCGCACTTCGAAGTCACCACTTCAAACCTTTCAAAAGAAGCATTCAACATCCCCTCACCCAAAGCGCCAAGAACAAAGTCCAACCATGGCTTCTAAATCCGACCCCCCAAGAATCATAGAGGACAGCCACACGATGACCAAACCACAACTCACGGAGAAGCTAAGCGGAGCCAAAATCGCCTTCGACTCGACAGACTCGAAACCTATACTGCAAGCATTGTGGGCTTTGCATAACCTCGGATTCCTCAAAGAAGGCGCATCGCCAGATGAAGATACGGTCAAAGTCATCGCGGATTGGTGGTTATCAACTGCAAAAGAACTTGCAGTGGAAGTTGCCCAGAAGGGATTGATTACGCTGGGAAAACGCCCTCTGAAACGCGATCATATTGCTGTATTGGTTAGAGCTCGGTAAGTGTGGATATGGTTTCGAGGATGGTATATAGGACTGACTTGTATTTAGCATGGCACGTGAAGAATCGTCAATGGTGGGTGAGGCGGTTGTTGAACATGTAGAAAATGAGAATCCAGTACCCCGGGCAGAGAAACCAAAGTCGAAATCGCCGTCAGCCGAGAAGGAAGAGGGGAGAATACCTCCCAAACGCCAAAGGGATGCAGAAAGAGAGAACTCAGCACCTCCGCCAAAGAAATTGAAGTTGAATTCAACGTCAGCCGAGAAAGAAGAGGAGGGAACAGTTCCCAAAGATGAAAGGAAAGCTAAAAGTGAAGCAAAAAGAGAGAAGCCAAATCCAGAGAAAGACCGTGACTTGCGTACCGGAGATGACTTACCTGACAAAAAAGACGACGGTAACTATGATGCTCGTTTGCGCAATATTGTTTCTGATATGCTTACAGAGATCGAAAACTCATCGTCTCGGGATAAACACATGAATCCGGAAGTTAGCGAATCGTCAATAAACCATATTGACCCCAAGTTCCTGGAGTTGGCCAAGTCCATCCGTTCGAATCCTGCCGTGGTAAATCTGTTTCTTCGCTCAGGTGTATATCTTATGATAGAACATGAGGGCGACCGTATCCCTCCGGCACAGCATTCTAAAGTTGCAGTCTCCTTAAAGGATCTCAGAAATTTACCTGATTTCGAGGCCGCGCAATCCGATTCGGATTTGGCACTCGCTTTGCAAAGTTTGCCATCTAAAACGCAATCGGTGCTCACTCATATTTGTCTAGAATTCTCGCCATTTCTCAAGCCAGCAACGGGTGACTTGAAGATTTCATTATTTCCGGATGATGTTCATCAATTTATCTTCACACCGAAAGATACGAAGAAATCCAGTCTGAGGTCTGACCGGGAGTTGCTTTTTCATGGAACACCGCTATCGCTGTTGTCTATAATTCTTGCCGATGGCTTGAAGGCAATGAGTCATGCATATTGGTCTCATAAAACGTCTCTATGGACCGCAGAACAACCAGCCACTTCCTACACTTATGCTTCTTGTCACACTAAAAACTACTCTAAGAGTTATCGAGATGGTACTACTGATAAGCATGCGAACAATAAGATTCCCTACAGCGAATGCGGCGTCCTTTTGGGGTGCGAGTACCCAAAACTCCACGGAACACACGAATATGATTACGACATTAACGGCGAACCAGACTACGAAATGCGTATTCATGTGCTCGGCCCAGAGGAGGCCCTAGACCTCTCTATTCGATACGTATTCGTCATTCCCGATAGGGTTCTTCGGTATCCCGAACAAGCACCCCACGCAGCAAACCTTCATCCGTTAATGCTCAAAGCCTTTACATCTGAGCAGTTCAATCCCCCTAACCCTAAACTGACAAACAAAGAAACCGACATGGCTACCGCTGAACCCGAATAGTCGAAGGAAACGACCAGATGGCGGAGGAAGACTTACTTGGAAATCATCATAGTTTAGCAAAAAGGGAACATTACACCGCTTTCTACACTCCTCGAATTACTTCTCACAACTCCTTACCACATATCTTCACCTCTCGTTCGCATGTAAATTCTTTGAGCACAATAAAACCTGAAGTTTTCCTCTCCCCATCCTTGGAGTTGTTATGTATACACGAAATATTTCACCGTAGTATCTGAATACTATATTGTATGACCTACAAGCTGAAAATGAATGATTCAATTATATATACCGTGTCAAAGGTTACCTAGGATACATACTTACAGTCCTCCCACATCCACCCACATTTAGAAAATCAAACACTCGTTAACGTGTTATTCGGCAGAGTACCAAAACCCGAAGGGTAAATGTAAACACCCGCTTTGATATCCGCTTCAATCGTCGAATTTGGTGCAGTATAATCCGTTATATCCAAACTTCCCCCGTCTCCCACAGCCACATCTATCAATCCGCTGACCATATTTCCAAACAGCACTGAACCTGCATCATTGAGATGTGTGTAATCAGTTGAGATTCTGTTGTAAGTGGCCGAATCATTTGCACCGATTGAATCAACATAGTCTGTTGAAGCACCATTGAGGTCAATGTAAAGCGAACCGACATTTTCCGCAGCTGCAATGGTCGCCTTGGCTTGTACGGCGAGATCTTCGACCACGAGACCAGACGAGTTGAATTTACGTCGGGTTAAAGACGTGACTAGGATCTGAAAGCGAATGAGAATCGAAATTCTTATTCGTCATGGAATTTTTGGTGACTTACAGGATTCCCTCCAGCGTTCCATACATCTTGGGCCATTTGCTCAAGATTGGATGTGAATTCTTCAACTGAAATATTGTGTTCTGTCTTCTGGTCGTTGTGCCCAAACTGGGAAAGTTTGTCAGATTTGTTTCATGTGTTTATTCATGATTACGGAAGACGCACTTGAATTGTCACGATTGGTGTGTAATCATCCTTGTATTCAGCAATCAAATCCAGGACATTGTCCCAATCCCCACCGGAAACAAACGAAACTGTGGTTGCTCCATCATGACCTAAATTCTCCCCTATTGCTCCATTGAACAAAGTCGTCAGGAATCCATCACCCCAGCCACCGCCTCCACTTGATTGCACCGCTGTCGTAGAGTCTCCCGCTAGTAAGAAGACTGGCGGTCCAGTTACATTGACGAGTTCCTGATGGGCACGTCGCGAGATGGACTGTGGGAGGTACGATGAAGTAGTAATAGAAGCAAGCGTGCCACAAATGAGCAGCGTCGAAATGTGGGGAGCGTACATGACGTTGAATCTAATGAACGGAAGTGGTAATACGAGAAACAGGATGTGTGTTTCATCTGGAATTTTCAAGATTCATGGTGCACTTATACGTACATACGGAGCTGTATATTAACCCCTCCAAGAACTAAGCTTGTCGCCGTTAGATGTCCCAGCTGCAGGGTCGTACAGACAGCAATTTTTTAGCAGCTATGTAAAAATCCCTACTTTTCTTGGATATTGTTCATCATCGGTTGGATAATGAAATCGCGGGAAAATTACATACCGTGAAGAAACTTCTTCGGAGAGCACTAGTCCGATACACATCGCTATATATCGACGCGAACCCCATATTGAGGATTTTCCCGATCCTTTTCTCCGCGGGTGAACCCCGCAAAGTCATTTAACCCGACGCTGAACATCCCGGTACCTGACAGGAAACGTAATGGCAAAATAGATTGAGAATCTTCCGGCCAATAAAATTTCCTTGATATGAAAGCGTTTCTTCAGTGATAGTTACAAATGAAATTGAAACGTGAACCTCATTGAGGCTACCATTTTCTGGATTGTTGCTTGTTTAATTCTCTTGTTAGGTGCTGGGACTAATGGCTCGTTTTATATGAAACAATTGCAATGACCAGTGTACCACGTGGTACGGTCTAGATGTAAACATTGGTCTAGATGTGAATCGCCAAAGAGGCCACCGTTGGCGCATCTCCATCAAATAAGTGAGGATATACTTGTTAGATAGAACAAAGGCAAACCCACAATTACCCTTTTCATATTAGGGTACAATACCTGAAACGCCAGCAAATGGAAATTTGAAAGTGGGATAAATAAGTGGCACAATGCCAGTCCTAACGAATCTGTAGTAAACTTTGTTGATCTCCCCAACCCTCAATCATTAAATTGTATCACAACCGATGATGGACCTTTTTTCGAGATATGCCATGGCACGGCATTTTTTCTATCATGAACCGAACCAAAAAATAAGAAGAAATGGTACTACCCACCACCAGGGTGCGGAAATTGGATATGGCTAGAAGGAGAATTCCGGGCTGGGCACAAACTCTCTAGTCCCAAATCTGATGACATCCCCGTTTGTGAAGTTTCCTAACCGGCAAGTTTCCCGACTGGCCAATATCTCCTACAGGACTTCTGGTCGTAGAATTGTAAATTTTAGCTTGCACAAAAAAGGAACATTGGTGACCCATGGCAGTCTTCGAGCATATTATTCATTTATGAAATTATTTTAGTGAGGTATAGTAATCCAGCCCATCATCGTCTTATATAGTACGCAGGCTCAGAATTTATTAGTACAGCTTTACCACTCGTATCATCTGGTAAATACCACGTTTCTGATTTGACATCGATGCTTTTCTTTACGCAGGTGTGTCCTGGTCCCGGTACATGTGATTCTCGCCCGTTACTCGAAATGATAGTCTCGAAGCCAATGATCTTAAGATCTGGACGGAGCGAAAGCTCGGTTGCATCTCTTTCAAACTGTCTCGTGTTTCTGAATCCGGCCATCATCCGCGAATTTAACACTCCAGTTGTTCCACCCAATGAGTTTTCTGACCAGTCGAGGAATGATCGTAGGAGAGGCTTTAGAGTCGCCAAGCAACATGCGATGATTCCAACCGACATTTCGACTACCGACAGCATGATGGCATTTCTAGAGTCGGATTGTTAGTATGACCCCGCTGTGTATCATTAGAGCGCGAATAGGAGGAAATGCTCACGTTATAACGAAAAGATAGTCATCGGTATGAGTAAGCTTGCTCAAGGTAGGAAGTCGCGTTATGGTGGTAACGCTCGCTCTGGGGTTCTGTCAGCTTCGGGTTCAACGGTTTAAATCGAGTAAGTTACTTACACTGATCCAATTGCCAAGGTCAAAGCGACGGCTATCTTGGTTCGCCTGGTAATCTGGAGGTCGTGAACAATGAAAGCTGGGATTATTCCCAAAATAACATCGGTCAAGACGCCCGCTCCACCATGTCCGAATGCAATCCCAGCAATGAAAGTTGGCTCCAAGCATTTTCCATCTGTAGCACCAAGCGCCTGTCGCCAATAAAACGATAGAGGGCGGCATTGTAGCATGAGAACGACAAAGAACACGACGCTGTATGCCAAAAAGATCCCCATAGATATGCAAACTGCCCAAATGTGGCTGGGCTTCACGGCGATTCGAATTAAGTAGAGTGCGATCGAGGTTTTGATTAAGGCGACGGTAGGCACGTATAAAAGTTCCACAATACACCAATACTAGATAACGGGACCAGTTAAACAAAGAATCGTCGGCATGCGCATCCAAGAGGGCCATACCTTGAGTCCACTCGCATATATTGGCGCCGCCATAACGCCTGTATGCACTCCGAACCCCGAGTAAACTCCTTTGAAAACGAACCCCATTCCCACAGAGAAAAAAACCTGCAATCGTTAGCTAACTTGCAAATTCATATATAGAGAAATCATTGCGTACCAAGGAACATAAAGTCAGGGTATCATCAGGTCCAAAGGCCCTCAGTAGTACAACCCTAACGTAACATCTTAAGAGAACAAAAATCCACGCAAGTCCAAAAAATACCGTAGTAACAACCAATATCTCTTCCTGTTTGTCAATCAATGCCATTACGATTTGATTCAGTTGGGCAGGAATCGGAAATTTACACCAGCTCAGCTGGGAAGTAACAGGAATTAATAAGATGGATAGAAAGAGTCGACCGGAGGAGAAAGTAAGGTTACATATATAGATACAAATAACTAATTGCAATCTCAGTGCCTTTGAGTTATATATACTTTCATCACTTTCTTTCCTAGCATGCATGGGGATATGGCACAGACGCGTTCCTTAATCGTTGATCTTATCAGACCCTTCACCAAGGTAGAGAAGCTATCAAGCTGATATCATACATGTTGATACAATAGTCCCACTGTAACGCCCTCGTGGGTTCTATTCAAGTGCTCTAAAAATGTAGGGTTCATATAGGTAATTTGCGCAAAATATATGATTATAAGAGGATCTAGGATTCTAGAAGGGCACTTCTTTCGGTACCACAGCTAAAATCGAGACTGGGGCTCCTGAAAATATTTGCGCGGATGCTTGTGATAATAATGACCGTTCACAAAGCAACATATGATCCTGGTAATATCTGCAGATCTTCTGCCTTAAGTGAATTAGCAACACGTTTTTGCCCCGCAGCAACGTTGTGATATCCACATGGCAATTCGACAAGAGTGGGAACTGGGAACATCTCAATGGGAATAGATCTTCGAAAATGAGAATGAAGTCTAGGTTGGTGAAATCTTAGTGTTATACAATACACCTCTTCGATACCAACATACCTTGGCCACTTAAAAAACTGTGATAACTACTCAGTCTAATTCGTTTCCAAAATTCCCAAAACGGACGGAAAACATTTTCTTTACGGAAGTTACCCACGCCATGCTCAATGGTGAGTTGGCAATAAAGTCGGAAGACATTTGTCGATGGAGTAAAATATTGAGCACCGGCAGATACATATTTTGCAACATGGCTCCACAATAGATTGTGTTTTGGAGAAAGAGACGAGATTTCAGTACAGTTAATGGTAACATCACTGTCGTCACAAAGTTTTACTGTACTGTATTTGCAAAAGTTGGAACTTGGAACGAAAATGAAAGTATGTCAAGGCCCAAAGAAAGAGGTCGATCGATGCTTTATTAACATTAGAATGATTTGTTTGATTTTCCCTTGAGCATCTCTCGAAACGAACTGGTTTCAAGGAATTCTGCACTACCATTGAGAAAGATTGTAATATAAAACCAATTCTAGAATCAAAGTACTGACTGTATCAAGATCAAGCTACCACACTGGTGTGCTTGGTAAGGAAAAGCTAAGAGTGCAAAATCGTTAATTATCTTCAACTTTTTTCCTTCCTACATCCTAGCAGTTCAAATCATCAATAATAGATCAATAATTCCAAAAGTAGCATACTAACCTTTCTAGCAAACACTTTCAACTTCTTATCCCTTTACCACATATTAAATGCTACCGCCAGCCGCCCCGCGTATCTCCACTTATAGCATCTACTTCTATTCTTCTTTGCAAAAAAAAGCCAGATTATTTTAATAATAATGAATCTACCTTGGAAAAGAGAAAGTTGGGCACATAGATCCTAGTGTAAATCTTATACAATTGGAAAACCTCGTACCGGTACTTTGTTCTTCTCCCTTCTTTCACCAAAACAAGTCTTATCACCGATCTTTAATAACAGGAATATCCATGCGAATACAACGTAACGAACTCGCATTCGTACTGCTACTTTACCTGTGCAAGCACGCCGTCTATAAAATTCGAAGTATCGAAGTTCCCTCACTGATGATATTGCTGGATATGTTACGGAATTCGAATATTTTGAGATTTATGTGAGGAATTGGTATAAGATGATGCTAATTAAGTATAGCTACGGGTTGATATAAACTTTGCCGCCCAACCGATTCACGTTATCTATTATTGTTATATCGAAAGGTAGTTCGATTTGACGGGCCGGTTAGGTTATCCTGGTGTCTTAAAATGTCTCAATCGCGGTGAGATTTCAAGTACGGAGGTACTATTATCGCGATTTTAGGTGGGGTTAAACCCTGTACATATAATTTAAGATCTATATAACTTGTCCAGTTGGGAAAAACATATAGTAGATCAGATATAGATCATATATAGATCAGATATATCTCGATTAAATCTTATATCGCGAGAAGGGGTTCATTAGATCGATGTTGATTCAGACGATACAAAGTGGGCGAGTGGGTAGAAACTAGCCAAGACTCCACGAAGTCGCATAACACTTATCTTGGAACTTTCCGTTTCGATCGTACGATATACAATATATGGAACGTACGTCGGTAGTGACGTTGTCGAATACAGAATAGGAAGTGTGAGATGCAGAGCCTTGAGATACTGGAGGGGATAGCAAGGAAGCGACGGTCCCATTAGTCCACTGTGTTTTTCGGAACCTACAGCCGGCTACAGTTTGAATCTACCACATTGCAAAGATTATAAATCGGCGGCAATAACACGATTCGATATCAAATCTCTTATGAGACATGCCAAACTGCTTGTGCTTCTTCGAAACTTTAGATATGGAGACCAGAAAAGAGTACAAGCAAAACTCTGCTCCGAACCCCCATTTCGACCCCCATTCCGTCTTACGCTGCTTCAACTTGTACACCACCAATCACACCACTCATTATTTTTGTATCTCCGACCACAAAATCTCACAATAAAATTACTCAAGCTGACCCTCAGACTTTTACGTACAAGCAAACGTTGCATATATTTCGTTCAATGTTTGTTTCTTTATCCGGTAGGTACACATCCCGATGCTCCTACAGATGTGCTGAAGTTTACAACAAATAGATGCAAGCAGTTGAGATAATTGGACATTGGAAAAGCCGAAGCAGATTGCGTTACATCAACATCACTCGGTGAGCGAAGTTGGGGCTGCCATTCGGAAGTTCGCAGACGCAGCAGAAGGCTGCGAACTCAACAATGTTATATCCCCTGGCCCCAGAAAGATTTTCATTTTCCTTTATCCCATTCAATTATCTATATTGCGAAAATGTTTTCAAACCTGGATATTGTCTTTTGCGTCGCTTGCTTCTGTTTTAACCAGGTTATCAATGTGTTGTATTACGCGATATCTAAATTAATTCAGTTCCTCGAGGCCCTTGGTGAATCATTTGCGCGAGAAGTTTCTGTGGGTATCTCGTACCGGCCTAGATTGCCTAACACAGAAGGCTCGTATCCCACAATTAATGCACAGCTCGATATCAAATTCCCACGATGGGAGCCACCCCCCGACACGCCATCATTAGACGTCAAGTTCCCTCGCGCAAGAGTTCAGAAGCCGGAAAAGAGCAAAAGATCATTTTGGCGGTACTTGCCTCTCGTGAGAGTAAAAACCGAAGTACGTGAGAAGACTCTGGAGGAAAATCCGATTCGCAAAAGACATACCCCTATCGTCATAGCTATATTCGGGAAGACTGGCACCGGCAAAACAACCTTCATTCAGAATATAATTGGCAAAGACCTAAACATTGGACATGATTTAAAATCCTGTGAGTACGCTGGCATATACTATTACAATGTAGATGACAAAAGTTAGGCACAGAAGCAGTAATGCCATTCGAATGCAAAATTGACGACCACGACGTTATTCTAGTTGATACTCCAGGGTTTAATGACACTAACAGATCAGACACCGATGTATTAGATCAAATTGCATCTTGGTTACAAAAAACATACGAAGATGGAACTCTTTTATCGGGTATCATCTACCTACATCGTATAACGGACAAACGCTTCGATGGATCCGCCGTGAAAAACTTGGATATGTTTAAGAAACTTTGTGGCAACGAAATGTTCCGAAACGTAACACTAGCCACCACGATGTGGGCTGAGGTTGATGAAAATGACGGTGTCCGACGAGAGAACCAACTACGTGATGACTACTGGAAGACTATGATTGTATTAGGGTCTACGATTACGCGCGTACCGAAGGATCCTACTCAATCGAAGAAGTTGATCTCTCGATTTCTCAAGCTCAAACACAAACCTATGGTCCTACAAATACAAGAAGAGCTGGAGGGTGGAGCATCATTAGGAGAGACCGCAGCCGGTGCAGTGATACAGGCAGAGATACAAAAAGTCAAATTACAACACACGAAGGAGATTGAGAATGTGAGAGCGCTGATGGAGCAAACTCATCAACGTGAGTTCTATCATCGCATTTATATAATGAAGCAATTGATTAACCAATTGGAAATACAGATGATACTCAAGTCCAAACAGAATTGCATGAAACAGTTGCAAAACTGACCAAGACCTTGGAGGAATTGCAGAGCCAAGCCACTCGATTGAATGATCCGAAACCCAGTCGTCTACCAAGACAGAAGAGAGCATTGTTTGGTTCAAGGTGGTATTGTTTGAGTGGCTGCGGGAAATCAACTCGGAAGACAGGGAAGTGGAAATGTTCATATTGCAATCTTGAGCAGGATAATAAGTTGTAGAGCCCTCACCAATGAGGTGAGACAGCATCTCGGGCATGAAAGTCAGATGTAGAACCCTCTTTACACACAGATTGCATTCTAGCACCGTCCCTC
The DNA here is from genome assembly GCA_000812885.1 of Lanzia echinophila. Taxonomy (NCBI): domain Eukaryota; kingdom Fungi; phylum Ascomycota; class Leotiomycetes; order Helotiales; family Rutstroemiaceae; genus Lanzia; species Lanzia echinophila. The sequence goes on from JWJA01004839.1 coordinate 12,148, forward strand.
TTCCACGAGTATCGGGATACCTCAAGATAAGACAACACGAGAACCACCAAGTGAAGGGAAATCGGAGCAAAAAGCCACCGGCCCACTACATTGAATAAGGTTGAATTCAAGTGCCTTCGCAATTACAATTACCCACACCTCCCACATCTTTCAATGACTTGTATACGGTCCGCAGGTTATACACTTATCACATAAATATAAGCAATAGCATCTACCGAATGTCATTATTTTCGGACAAGTCAAGTCATCACTTGAAGGTAAGGAAAATTTGATTGAAGAGCCGCCAAGAATTATCTTAGAAATGTATGAGAATCACAGCAAAGACTGCTTGCCGGAAATGGAGAGATAGCACAGCTAGTACCACTACGATCCCAAAAGTAATAATCATTTCCTGTAATTAGATTCTATCATCCAGAGAAGACCTCCGCTAAATTTAAGAGCTCTTCCCATCGATCATCTTTCTGGATCTCAATTCCACCTTCTGGGGTAAGGACTTTAAATTGATCAATTTCTTTCGTCCCATAATTGTACCCCGCCTCATCACCAACAAATGCAACTAGATCGCGAATCCAGTCTTGCATCAGGACTTTCTCTTTCTCCGTGGGCCCATGCATTATTGAAAAACTGTATTGGAAAGAGCGTCAGTTAGCACACGCTGCAGAATTCTTGAAGATGGGCGGATTGGGAAAATGGAACAAAGTACGATTCGTGAATAAAACAATAGATGAGATACATACTTCCACAACGGCTTGTCCATTGCATGCGAAACCCCAAACTTCATAGGCGCAACTTTATCCGTGATAAAACTCAGTCGGTATGAAACTCGGTAGCGCCAGATATCATCAACAGGGACACCATGCGAATACAAACTGTTAACTAAGAATCGGGATGGCGCTCGCACTTGACCGTCTGCAATGATATTTCCGAATACCGTTTGCCAATCGGCTTTGTCCTCTGTTTGGGGAAGCGTATAATGCTTCAACACACGGCTGGTCGTGGCTGGTGCGTAATAATTGGAGATTTGGAGATCCAGAGAATTGAGGTTTGCTTCAGGACCATTGGTAACCGCGTAAAGTGTTTCCTCATTCAACATCTCCCCGATTAGAAGCTTGAAGCATCCTTTCTTAAATTCTTGGGCGAAGAGTCCATTTCGATGGTAATCCATAATTCCTGGTTTGATGAAAAAACCATCTGTGATGGGGCGGAAGGTGTGATGTTTGAGCTGTAATATTACTTCCGAAAGTTCTTTGGCTCCTATTTTCCGCAGCAATGCTAGCTTTTCTGCACCTGGAAGAGATGAAGATATGCCAAAAATCCCAGCTAGCTCGTCGAATTGTTCTTGGCATTCATCCGATGTCTTGGGTTGGGCAGGGATTGCATTAGATATCATGGCTATGCGTCGAAATGGTGCAGCACGCTCTTGAGGTGGGGGATTCTGGAATTCGAAAAGAGTGTGTGCGTGAACAGCGTATGAGCCTGCGCTTCGTCCTGCTAGAGTAACATTCTGTGGATCTCCACCAAAGTGGGAAATATTTTCTTGCACCCATTCGATAGCAAGCCGCTGGTCCCAAAGCCCATAGTTACCTACCCCGTTCCCTCCAGATTCAGCTTCTAATTCTTTACCTGCTAGGAAGCCAAAAAGGTTCAATCTGTACCCTATTGAGACTACAATAGCGTTCAACTTCCCGGTTGAGATCATTTCTGTTGGATTCATTCCTGGTTCATGAGATGGGTCTCCCATTTGAAACCAACCACCATGTAACCATAGCATAACTGGCCATTTCTCATTTTTATCAGACCTCACAGGTGTCCAGATATTGAGCCGTAGACAATCTTCATCGTATACATTGCCTGGTGGGATGTGTTTGTTCGCAGAGGTGTAATTTAGTGCCTGAGGGCAAATGGGCCCAAATTTCCTCCCATCGAAAGCTCCGCCCTTCTCTCCTGAGTATTTGAAATTCTTGGGTAATGGCTGAGGCTTTTTCCATCGAAGGTCGCCAATTGGTGGAAGAGCATATGGAATCCCGAGGTATTGACAAGCTTTAGAATCGAATTGAATTCCACGGATACTGCCTCTCCCATCCTCCATATCAAGCTCGCATTCCGTTTCATTGTATGCAGATAATGTGTTGCCCATGTTGATCTTTGATGTAGAGAAAAGAGTTACCCTGAGATTCAAATGATTTTGGGAGTCTTTTTTTTGTAAAATGGTTTCTTACGAATTATGTTTCTTGATGATTATGGGGAATCATGGATAAGCTATCTAGAGCATACGCCATCCTAGCAAAAACATGAAGTCCGAATTCCATACAAAGTGTGAACATTTAATACAAAGTTAAACCTAATTTATTTTGACAATCAAGAATATCGGAAAGTCGTATCTCGCCGGTCGGTAACGCGCTGCAGTTATTGGATAATTCACTGCCAAGTCTCCACCAACTGTCCTCCCGAGTGGATATTGCCATATCAGGCCCACTTAACCATTTATTGCAAATCGTATCTTTCCTCCTCCGACCACCGGCCTTTTCTGTATTGAAGATGTAACCTGTATAACCCTGCTTGCCGCATCTCCTATCAGCTTATCGGTGTATTAGTCACGGTCACAGGCACGCCGCCCGCAAACCTCGATACCAGAGGAAATTCCCCCATGGGTATTTGATTAAATCATGATAAGACATTGGCATTGATCAAAGTTTGCAGTGAAGTGCGTATACAACATGAAATATACCGTACAGGTTGCATAATTTGGAGCTTCACGACAATATATAGGTGATAGGAACATCTGATGTTGGTGAAGTAGTAGATGATCAAGGTATGTGAGGAGCACTAATGAATACAACAATTCGTTAATCAGCCTCTCAATGCAATCCATCAATGCTCAACTTTTATTTAATAATTAAAAATGGCGTCAATACTAATTCAATACTAATTGTCAAATTGAATTTGAATAATCAAGTTCTCTAATTTAACCCTTGTTATAAAAGGAATTGATTTGCTGAGTTGATTTGAAGCTTTGAGAGTAGAGTGGGAGTTCAGAAAACTACTGCACATTAGTGATTGGTATATCAATGCTACCACCACCAAGGTAATTCATATGCGAAGGTAGGCGAAGCACAGAACGAGATCAATTGTAATGAATGGGTGCAAAATATGATTATCGGCGCCTCAAGAAGCCTCACAAGTTTCCTTGAAGTATTCCTCTTACTACTTCTATACTAATCCCCCCAGGCGCATTTCGTTTCTTCGCAAGTAGACGCCTCACTGCATTTGTTAATCTGGCATCCGTAATCTTGGATTGAAGCCATTCTTGGTGAATGCTATCGTTCGTTTCTATAGCTGCAATAAACAACGACCATTGGAACTCATAGACAGGCTGCTTCAACCCAGTTGCACAAACTAGTTGGGCAAAAAGTAACAACTGACTGAGGGCATGTAAAACTTCAGGAGATTCCGTAGCCCCAAAGAATATCGATCCCGACCTTTTCAGATATATCCTAGATGCATAGCACATTGTGGCAGCAACAGCACAATTGAGTTTTAGAGCCGGCTGCAGTATCATGCTGGAGGAACCGTAATAGAACGCCTGTTGATATTTCTCCTAGGGCATTAGTCTAAGACTGTATTTGATCGTGAAAAGGGTCAACACACCACTTCCAAAAAATCCAAGCTTCTATCAAGTTCAATGCAGTCCATAACATGCGCACTGACTTGTAAATTCGCACGAAATTGACCAATCTTGTACCAAATGACAAGTAAATCCATCATCATGTCCACAGGCAGGCAATTCTCAATATCTCTAATACTCTGGCTAATTGGATACTCTGATCCCCAGTTAAGTTGCAAAGCTAGTCGTGATGTAGCCTGAACACTAGTTAAAACCTCGGTGTTTGCTTGGTAGTATCCTATTAGATGTGCTTTGCAACCTAAGAAACTACATTGTGCATCTATCTTGAGCAACCAGAGAAGCATACGAGCAAGCAGAGAGCGTTCGCTACGGACTGCTGGAGCTTCTGTGTTATTTGATGGGGAAATAACATCTAGCTTATGCTTTTGTACGTATGCCAATGCTGTTGAACTCAGCCGGTCCAACTTTTCGGTGTCTATCAAGGGTTGTTTTAACATATAAGAATATATGCAATAGAAAGCTCCCATGATACCGACTGGATCAGTAGGATCTTCCGTTTTGAGAGCTTCAACGAGTTTCTTCGTTCCAATTTCGTAGTGTTTGTGAGCTGCCCTTATCGTTTGACTTGAGTTGCCGTTACGACTTGAAATATTTAGATCAAATAGAGAGACTGCAAGAATGAGTTCCAGCAGCAACGTAGAGTTTCCAAGTGCATGCCGTACAAGTAAGGAAGAAACAGACCATCGAGCATCGCGTGTTGTCTGTGTTTGAGACAAGATATTGACGAAATGCATAATTGCGCGATCCTCATCCGAACTTAGAAGATTGCCAATACTAGAGGTTGGGTCTAGTATGGATGCTGGGGAAGGTAGGAAGACCGATTGGAAGTGGTCTGGCTCGATGCTCAGCTTGTGCCATGGATCATTTTCTTGAGAATTTACCAGCAACAAATCACCTCGTAGATTTGGGGCTTCTCTTGCATCTATGATTTGATCTGGCTGTACAGATATTTCCTCATTGCTACAGAGGTTAGAAATGTCGTTACCAGGCGACAAGTGTTGGATTGATTGCGGTATACTAAATTGGGCTGATTTATTAAAAGGATGCAGTGAAGATATTGAATCGTGACCCAAATCCTGCAGATATTCACTACATGGCTCTGGTACATTTAGGCCATCTGAAGAACAGGACGAAAAAGGCTGTGGATTACGTGCCGTTAGATCTCTATATCTTCTAGACCACGCTGCACGGCCTCGATCTTTAAGACTTGAAAGAATTCGTGAATACTGTTGTCGACATTCCAAGCCTAGACGATCACACCTGCGACACGTGGGCAACTTCTCATCGCACTTGACCTTCTTTGATTTACAGGTCAGACATCCTGATTTAGTTCATAGTAGTTAGCTATGCTCCATAAGGTCGCAGTTCAAAATCATGCCATGGTAAGTCATAGTGTATATTGGGTGATATGAACATTTCTCAATTCCAATTCAAAATAGAGATTCTCACCATATTTAGAACGACTGTGGCTACCTGAATGAGTCATTTTCACATTCACATTGAGTGCCCAGCGTTGATGTCTGCTGTAATGTCTTTTATAGGGTATCGAACAATTCTTCTCGTAAAACTATAGGAGTGCGTAATCATTCTAACAATAATATTACACACACGATCCAAAATCGATGTTAACTTCGTTGATTGACAAGATCAACATAATTTAGGTGAGGAAAGTTTGGACATACTCCACTTGTGCCTATCTTATCTGGCTGACCACTAAGAATGCTTGGTTACCGACGACCTACCTAGGTACTACCAGGTAGTTACCGGTAACAACATTTATCTTATCGTGATGATTTCCGATATTTTACCATAAGGTAAAGAAAGTTAATGGGGATGGATGAGTGGATACACTTCAATATATGCCCATGTACAGCGGAATATCTATAGGTTATTATACATGGATATTCAAAATTCCCTGTACCTCTTATCAGCGACTATCTACAATTGCCAAGTTGTTGACTGATTTATCAATTCGATATCCTTCTTGAGTTAAAGATGATTTCTTACATATCTGAAGAAGTATTCGAATAACTCGTTGGACATTGAGATGTCGTTGTCGGAATCAGAACCAAAGAGACTCGAAAAGCTCGAGGAGGCTGCCATGGACTCAAAATCAAGCCCCGAAACAAGCCGACCAGACAGCATAGAATTAGGGGATATCTCTGAGCATCCCACTCCAGCGGAGGAGAAATCAGTACTACGAAAGATTGATTGGCAGTAAGTTCCTTGCCAACAGAGACCCAAAATGATACTTACCCACCACTTCCAGCCTCATGCCGTTGTTGACGTTCTCTTACTTTCTACAATTCCTTGACAAGAGTAGCTTGAGCTATTCGTCTGTTTTGGGTATTTTGAAGGATACTGTAAGTTCATTGGCTTTCTATACAATTTACATGAATTAATTCGTTCACATAGCATCTCGTTGGTCAACAATATTCCTGGCTGAGCAGCGTTTTCTATTTTGGTTATCTCATTGCCAACTATCCAGCATCTTTGTGTTTCGTCAAGCTACCTCTTGCCAAATTTCTTTCTGTATCAGTGTAAGTCATCGTACCTTGTCGTCTTTTTTATCGAAAAACACATTCTAAGTAACCGCAGCATCATTTGGGCAATTATTCTCGGATGCCATGGTGCAGGACAAAGCTTCGCTGGACTTTGCGTTCTTCGTATCTTGTTGGGTATATCGGAGAGTACTGTTAGCCCTGGATTTTCACTGTTGACAGGTATTTGGTACAAGCCTTCAGAGCATGCATGGAGACATGGGATGTGGTTCTTAGGGAATGGAATTGCGAATACATTTGGAGGTCTTCTTGCGTATGGGATCTCACACATTACTGGAAGCTTGGCTACTTGGAGAGTAAGTGATTCTTTGTCACTAATACTTTCTCTGTCTATTGCGATCGAAGGATGTTGCTAACTTATATCCACAGTGGCTCTTTATAATCTTCGGTTTAATCACCTTCTTTTGGGGAATCATTCTCTTCTTTATGCTTCCCGATACACCTCTTAATGCACCATTTCTTAACACCCGCGAGCGCATGATTGCCGATCGCCGGTCTCAGAAGACGCAACATAGTTTTAAGAATAATGAATGGTCGCACGCTCAATTCTGCGAGGCTCTCAAAGATCCTAAGTCTTGGCTCATTGCTTTACTTATCGGTGTGGCTTCAATTACAAATGGAGTTGTCAGCAACGTAAGTTTATTACTTTGGGGATTTCCATCTACGAATACAAACTCACCATAACTAGTTTGGTTCTCTTATAGTCAAATCCTTCGGCTACAATGAATTCGACACTATTCTCTTGGGTATGCCTTCGGGAGGCTTCCAAGTTGTCTCTGTCCTCGTCGCAACGTATTCTGCATCTAGAATTCGCAGGTCCCGCATAATTATTATTATTATAGGATACATTCTCGCGCTATTGGGCATCCTTCTTGTCAAAGAGCTCCCCACGGAAAATAAGATTGGACGCCTCTTTGGATACTGGATGATGATTTTATTTTCTTCAGCATTTCCACTCATGCTGAGTCTTATTTCTAGCAATACTGCAGGGTTCACGAAGAAGGCTACTGTGAATGCAATGTTTTTTATCTCGTATTGTGCTGGCAACATTGGAGGACCACAACTTTTCAAGAGTGCTGAGTCACCAAATTATCCAGTAAGTTTTCCCTTATGAGTTGCGAAAGGATATATATTGATCATTGACTCAACAGACTGCCTACAATGGTTGTATAGCATGTTTATGTGTCGCCACCGGCATAGCTATCGTTTTAAGGCAATACATGGATTGGGAAAATAAGCGTCGTGACAAAAGCCAAGGCTTCTATATCGATCCTGAACCAAAGGATGTCGATGACTCGAGCGAAGTAGATCTTACCGCTGACAGAATTGTTTATACAGATTGGGAAAATCTCAGCTTTCGTTATTATCTTTAAGATGTTTGTTGTATTTATAGCTGATGTCCTATCTTTAGCTCCAAATTCTAATACAATCTTGCTACTACTTGATGTACCCTTGAGATTGAATAATTATCAAACACAGCCTTTTTTTCAGAGATATAGCCATGTAACCTACTCTAAAGGAAGTTGGGAGAAAGTTGTATCATAAGAACTTTGAATCGTTATAAATAACCCAAGACCATATTTCTATATCTTGTACCTAAAGAAATGTCATTGCAAGTTTCTTCATACTTGTTGGTGGCGCGTTTCGTATGCATGTACATTCACATTTGTTACCGATAATTGCAAATGACGGTAAATTTACTTACTCTGCCACCACACCCCCGCAATGCCGTTCTGAGGGATACCATGTAGACATCATCACTACAATCACGACTTAGTCTATGATTGCATGGGAATATCGTTCGTAGGAGTTGCAGTTTTCTTCTGCAGGCCAATAATCGCGTTCTGGGAGATTCAACAACGGGCTAAATCTTGGCGTGTGAACGGAAAGGGGTGGTATATTGCGATGGCTTTTCTAACGATTCTAATCGATATCCTTGGTTTTTGCATGCCCGTTCGGCAAGTTCGAAAGCTGCAGATGGACCGTCGCTCAAATTTAGCATTGACCTTCATTTTCCTCCTCGGTGGCTTGTAAGTACTAATCTTCGCCTAAGTAACTCTGTAACCAAAATCGTACGTTAATGTGTGCGTTATCACTGTCATTCGTACCATCACCCCAATTCAGATCTGCAATGAAGACCTTCCTTGTAAATTCTTCTAGATAGTTCGTCGGATAAAGTTTTATGACGCACGAAGAAACATTTATAGACATCCCCAACTGGAGCTGTCTCGAGTTTGCAATAGCTGCGATAAGCGCTAATCTACCAACTTTACGACCAGGTCTTCGACTGCTATACCGTAATCGTGACAATCTTCCAGGTCGAAGTGGCAGATCGCCCAGTAAAACGATGGCAGGTTGGATTCAAGGTGAAGAATTTCATTGACTCCCGGCAACCATTTGTATGCGAAGCGCCAAGCCTTCGAAATCCCCAGGCAGTGAGATCCACAGCACAAATTAGTCATCCAACACAATGTTATCGTGACAAAATCATTTCGTATCTTGTAAGAGAACCTGTTCAGAGGGTTTGTATTGCAATGGAAAGTATGGAGAAGTTAGTTTCTCGTTATCTGCTGTAGGCATTTCAAGTTCCAGGCATGAAGGATACTCAATCATTTGCGCTTTGATTTCATTAACCTATTACCATCTTGTTATCGAATAGATAATTGATTAAGGTCCATCTATCGCTGTTTTGAGGCTGCACCTTAAAATAAATATTTCCCGCCATTGGAAGCATGCATATTCTCAAGGATTCATCCACATTTCCTTTTACTGGGGATTGTAAATCATCGAGACTTTATCACGGTAACTACGCATACCTCGTACACCAACTGTTGGTACGTCTACAACACCAACAAGACAGACACGTCATGAAACACAACCGGTGACATTCGCTGCATCTTGTTCTTCTCTGTACCTCTCTCATCAACAAAGTTTTTCCTTAAATCTTAATACTCCATTATCTCTTTACAAACTAGGGAAGTATCAACCGCCACCATGAAAGCAGTGATTATCAAGCAGATCGGCACGCCCGCATTGTCCGAGATCAAAGAGCAATCTATGCGACCTGATTACGTGAAGGTTCGTACGAAAGCTGTTGCGATCAATTCAAGTAAGCTCAAAACTACATTGACCACAGAGAAATGCGGCTTACACTGAACCAAGCCGATTTTCACCACACTGCTGGCGTCGGCTCTGTTGGACACATACTCGGTGAGTGACATCTAATACTGTTCACCATTCCTCAGACCGCACCAAGCATCGGACCAAGAATAACGCATCTTTGGCAGGATGTGATCTCTCCGGTATAGTGGAAGAGGTTGGGGTGGAATGCAAGAAAACGAACGTCAAGAAAGGTGATCGTGTGTTCGGAGTTTGTCATTGCGCCAATAACGTAAGTGTGGCACCGTAAAAGCTCTCATCATATCTGACAAGAAAGAACAACGCCGAGGATGGCGCCTTTGCCGAGTATGCACTAGTCAAAGATGGCCACCTAGCCAAAATTCCGGATGGGATGAGCTTCGAAGAGGCAGCGACACTTGGAGTGGGTGTAACGACTGTCGGCCAAACACTTTATATGACTATGCAACTTCCATTCCCAACTGAGCCAACGCAATCCCCATTCCCCATCCTCATCTATGGTGGAAGTGGCGCTACGGGCACTCTTGCTATACAATACGCCAAATTGTATGCCTCTCCCCACCTTCAACTTTCTACTCAATTTTTGGCAGCAAGTAGTATCAACTAACTCATAGAAAATAGATCTGGTCTCACAGTCATCACAACATGCAGCCCCAAGAACTTCGACCTTGTCAAATCTCGTGGCGCGGATGCTGTATTTGACTATCACGATCCTAAATGTGGCGAGCAGATTCGAAAGTATACAAATTCAAATCTCCAGTATATTCTCGACACGATCTCGACCGAAGAAAGCTTCAAGATTTGTGCTGAAGCCTTTCCTCCCCCAGGGTCCGCGAAAGAGCTGAAACTCGTGGGACTTATGCCTATCGATGCCTTTCCAAGGAAGGATGAACCAAACATCACAGCTACTGCAGTTTTAGCCTACACTACTACTGGAGAAGCATTTTCAAAATTTGGCATAGATTTCCCTGCCATTAAGGAGCACTTCGAATTCGGTACAATGTTTTGGGAATTGAATGGAAGATTGCTAGCAGATGGCAAGATCAAGCCTCACCCAGCTTTGGTGAGAGGTCGTGGGCTTGCCGGAATCCCTGGAGGGTAGGTAGTCGTTCTATATTCATATTAATAGATACTGATATGCTACTAGAATTCTGGAAGTTGCACATGGCACGGTTAGCGCCGCGAAACTGGTGTACAGGGTAGAGGACACCCCAGCGGAGGGGCATGAAGCTTTGAATCTGGGAACTGAAAAGGTTGTCTCTGGTCTGGATTTGACGAATTCCGAGTGGATGACATGAGTTTGTAACACAAGACGACTTGTTGTCCATCTAAAGTGTGGTTGGAAATTTTCATTCGCGTAACAGACAAAAATAACATTAAATCGTCATTGCCCGTCTGGTAGCAATAAATATCGTAATATGCGGAGAATGTGTCAGGGCTCTGACAGGTATCAAAGTAATAATTCAAGCGTTAAAACAGCAGTATAGAAGTTTCAAAATAGCATTTTGCACCTGTCGTAAACAAAGGGCTTAGAGGACAGGAAATGCTTAGGCAACGGCGAGCTTAGTTGGATGGGTGCCATGTTATAGGCGACGTGATTGGAAATGTTCAACTAGATGTCCAATGTTATTGAATAAAAAGAAAATATCAATCAAATTCTTGAGTGACATCTCAACATTAAGTTTTTTCAATATGAATGACTCCCTTTTAAAGATTTGATGTATTGAAATTATTTAAAAGTCTGGGATTGCTTAATGGGTTACTGCATCCAGCTTGGACAAACTTATGATTATGAGACTTCCCAACTCGTTCCATTTTACAATAATTTCTGAAAACCAGATGCTACACCTAATTTACAATTCCCAAGCAAGCCGCAAAGCCGCAATCACACTAGCTTGCCAGCTGCAAAATAGCACTATCCTTTCTTACTGCGCTTCCTCCACTTATATTTGTATTATTAACACCTGTACCATTCTTCAAATAACAGAACTCCCCTGCCTCGATCACTATCGTAACTGCTCTACACAACCCAGATCCTGAGTCCTGACCACCTTGTACATTCTGGGTATATCCTACATTATACTCTGCGCAGGCCATCATACACTGATTGAGGTTTGGCATATAAATCTTCATGATATCATGAATACCAGGATTCCCATACTGCTCACCAGAAGGATAATTGGTGTAGCATGCGACTTGGAACGTTTGCGGTGAGCTGGAGAGGCTAATTGTGTTACCACTAGCATCGACTGGTTGAACAAGAGAATTGTTGAAAGAGGAGAATTCGTCTTCGCAATGAGAGAATGGAGCAGCGGATGCAGAGGGGTTGGACGTTTCGGAGGTGATAGCAGTGGTAGATGTTTGGGAGCTTCCGGAGCTTGATTCGATTATTGTATTGATTGTTGTTGTGGGAGACATGGTAGTAGTCAAAACTGATGCAACTCCCGACGCGGCATTGTTTGATTCTGGTGTGATACTTGCTCTTCTAGAACCATATTAGCCCAAGAAGTCTTGCATTTGATAGGGAAGAATTACTTTTCGCAATTTGATTTCTGTGCAGCCAATCCAGCCCCAACTCCCCCTCCTATTGCAGCAGCAACGACAACGCAAAGCAATACCACCGATGCCCAAAATAAATTCACAGATAAACCTGCGATTTGTCTAGGTTCAATTTGTTTGCGCTCTGTTCCCCAGTATCCATTGTTTTTTTCTGAGGGCCAATGACATTCTGGAGCTGATCCTCCTAGGTCAACTTCTAATCCAGATTGATCAGTCGTTATCGTGGGATTTTGAAGTATTTTTGTAGAATAAGTACTCATCATCTATCTCATCCGCGAGGTATTGATGATAATTAAAAATTATTTGCGCAAAGAACATACAAAATGCTGGAACAAACAGATTTACTTGCACAGCAGCGACTTTAGCAACATTATCGAATTCAAATTGAAGTGACATGGAGAAACTATAAGACTTGCTGCCAAATATTAACTTATCTAAAAGGATCCCCAACACAGCCTCATTTCCTCACGAGCTAATTGGTACACAGGATACAAGTAAAATGAAACCCTAAAATGGGTTGGCATTGTGGGCAAATAAATCATGAAGAAATATCGTTGGGGGGGTACAGAGTAGGATGGAGGATTGCTCCTGAAACGCAGAGTAATTAAACGCAACCGTCTCGTTACACCTTGTTAATTTTAACACATCTCTCGGGACATGACTCTAAAAGCTAAACCGATGGCAGCATACAAGGTCTGTAAGTGATATGCAGCTTATGAGAGCAATACTACCCCGGGATGGATAAAAGCAATGATCGTAAGAGCAGTACTCGCGATACCTAGAACTCGGAATTACATTGAGTGCAACATTGCTTTGCACAATTCACAATGTATTTTGATTTGCGCTGTGATACTCAGTAGTTGGATGTGATGAACAACGCCTCACTTGTCAGCCACGTTGGCTAGGTTAATATGGTACCTCATCTGAAGTTCAAGGTTATTTGGAGCTATCCTAAATGTATAGATCCTATAAGTTAATGAAAATGAAAAAGAGGAGTGAGTCGTAAATTGGTATCTATTGCTGACTCATCAAATTTAATCCTAGATCTAATCTAATCTTATCTTATCCCTCAAATCTTTTAGCTTTACTTAGTACCAACCAGATCAGATTAAAAACTTTCTAAAAAAATTATCAAAGCTCGCATGTGAGATATTAGTAGCTTCATTTTCAGATCAGATTCAACAACAAAGTCCACCGTCACCATCAGATTTGAGCTCATTAACTTCCATTGAAATTCTCTCCGATCAAGCTTTTCGAATTGTCCGCCAAATCTCCGCATTCAATTGAGCTCCCCCAAACTTCCACAACCATGCCACTCGATACATCCACCTATTCTCTCGCGCTTCTTCGTCTCGATGGTCGAAGATGGAACGAACTTAGACGTCTCACTGCCTCAATATCTACACAACCTTCCTCCGATGGATCTTCTTGTCTTTCCATGGGCAATACCCAAGTATTATGTACTGTAACCGGACCATGCGACCCATCCAAACTACGGTCTATTGGGGGAGGTGGGAATAATACTTCTGGGGACAAGGCCGAGGTGCGGGTCG
>JWJA01004840.1:0-10429 GCA_000812885.1 Lanzia echinophila
AATCATATTCTACACCATGTAAACCCGCCCCGCACCAAGCTTGATCCACGTATAATGTAGTCGGGTCTTTCACTGTAACTCTTGCCCCGTCCTTCGTCATGATCTTCACCGGTGTGAAAGTGCTACCTTCTTTGACTCCCAATCCCATACCTCTCTTAACAATTGCCTCATTTCTCGCCTGCATTAAGTGCTCCTTGACTTCTTTCGCAGCCTTCTTCTTGGAGAACCTCATTTGAATAATCGCATCGTCTACCGTTTTCCCGGCAATTTGTTTCGCCAAAGGCACCAACTTCTTAACTGATGTTCGGAAATCATGACTCTTAGACAAAAGTTCTCTTTCCGTCCTCTTCAATGCCTGCGTTTTTGATAACCGTCCTCTCTTCTTAACTTCTCGGATCACCATCTCTCTTTGGAATCGTAGACGGGCTTGAGGATCTGGATTCAGGGTCGCGGCCATTGTGGCAGGGTTCCTAACCAATTTCGGCGCGGTGCTCACACGAGGTTCCGTTTCGCCCACATCTTTCTCCTCGTCAAAGATAGAACCTTTTGCAAGAGTTCCACGGGCTGGAGCTTGACCCGCCCTTCTTTTTTTAAGGTAGTCCTCAGTCAAAGGGTTTTTGGGAGCCTTGTTAGGTGTCATAAGATTCTTCGCCTTACTGAGGTTGTCCTTGATGGTTCCCCAAAAAAGTGTTCTTCGTCGTTGTACGTATGATGGGACGAGGAAGGCAAATGGTGGATGAGATGTAGTAAGTGGTGCAGCTGTGACATATTCAATTAGCTCTCACTCAATTTTGCGGTAATATCCCTACTTACCAGACCTTAACAGGCGCCGCGAAGGGAGGTTTAAACTCATGTTGAAAATGAGAAGCTGCTTCTTATCGATAATTGGCCTTCAAGATTATCAAAATAATTGAAGTTCTTAGCTCGCCAAAGGAATGCCGCTGCTTTAACCTTAATATCCAGGCTCCATTTTTCCGTATAATAAAATGATGTTATAACAATACATAATTTCCGAATAGATCCATAGAAATGATTGATTGACAAACTATTCAACGTAACAGACCACCGATCTACTCCAGTCCTATCTTGAAAATTTGAGATTACGAAAACGGCGACGTTTTCATTCTAGACTTCCAAGTTTTGGTTGTGGGCTTCAGACTTGCCAAAGCGGCGGGAAAAGTCCGGCGGCTATGATCGAGAATTGTCTATTCTTTAAGGTATTACAGTACTGCCAACTCTTGTGCTAAATTACAACCATTTCGTTAATATTGATCTTCATCAATCTCCCTTACTTAAACCTCGAGATGCTGCTCGGGTTTTCTCCTACCAACGATACGAGATCTACAGCGTGAAGTAGTCCGAGAAGAGCTTTGTTTTATCAAAGATGAGTGAACCTGTTGGTGAAGATGCTTGGTTGGCGCTTGTCGACGAGGCAAGCAGAAGTGCCAGGGATTTGGAGCAGCGCATCGAAGTAGTCGAATTATACAAACGCGCACTCGCTGCAGAGCCTTGGAGTACGACACTTTGGATAGCTTATTGCGAATGGCTTTTGTCATTATACACAGATTCTCGGGACCCAGATGCAGGATGGCCGGAGGAAGAACAACGGTACGGACAGGAGTTATTTTCTTTGCAGACTGCGCGACAAGTTTGGGAGGAAGGTGCTGCAGCTACACAATTTCGGATCAACGACAGCCATGAGCTATGGAATCGTTGGGTCACTATTGAATTGGAACAGCTTGGTCAAACGCCAAGCCCTGCTCTCATCGAGCGCATTCGCAAAATATTCTTCGATCGCTTACAAACTCCACATGCGACGTGGGACGAAACCTCGCAGATGTTCTCGACATTCATATCAAGATATGACGAGGCTGCTTGGGAGTCTACCATGGTACAAGTCACTCAAATGTCTACTGCTGCGAAGTATCTATACGAACAACGCGAGGAGCACGAGATTAAGCTTCAGCAAGCTCTTGCAGCAGGAGATAATGAGGCTGTGGCATCAGTCATGAGGGAATATCTGGAATGGGAGAGCGTGCAGCCATTGAGAAAGCCAAAGAAAGGCTTGCCAAGCAGTCCTCCGATTTTGACTGCAGCTCTCTACGAACGCGCGCTATCATCTACTATTCTCGGACGTGATCCTGGTACTTGGGAAGATTATATTGTCTTCATTTCCTCGAGTAAGGCTGCAAACCCCCAAGCCCAGCAATTGTGCAACCTTCTTGGTGTCACGCAACGCGCCACTGCACATTGTCCTTGGTCGGGTATGCTCTGGGCGCGGCGCATCCTTGTCGCAGAAACAGAAAACCTTGACTTCTCTACAATCGAGCTAATCAAACACGCCGCAACAAGTGGTGGTGTATTAGATCGTGATGGAATGGACGGAGTAATAGAGGTTTACATTGCATGGTGTGGATACCTCCGGCGCCGCACCATATCTAAAAGCCCCGAGGATGAAGCTTATGATATGGCCGATGTCGGTTTACCTGCCGCACTTGAGAGCGTTCAGGATTGGGGTCAGAGACTCTATGGAAAGAAAGACTACGCAGGCGATCACTTATTCCGAATCGAGAGAATTCTCATTCAGTATATCACTCAAAAGGGTGCAATTGGAGAGGCTCGTGATTGGTGGAAGAGGCTTGTCAAGACGAATCACAAAAGCTACGAATTCTGGCAACAATACTACTTTTGGGAAATGTCGGTACGAAAGCCAAATACCCCACCGACAATACCATCTGCGGTATTGCTACAAGCTGTTCGAACTAAAGATCTCGATTGGCCCGAGAAGATTTTGGAAGTTTACCTCCGACATTGCTATAATTACGAAGATGCATGGACCTTGATGGCCGCCAAGGACACTGTCCGCAGACAATCCAAGAGTATTGCGAAACGTCGGGAAAGGGAGGCCGCTGAACAGGCAGCGGTATACGCGCAACAACAGCCGCAGGTCATTACACCGGATCCAACAGTTGGTGATTCCCCGACTGGAACGTCGAAGAGGAAACGTGAGTCGACGTCTGAAGATGCTGATGGTAACACCCACAAGAAGATCAAAAATGAGCAACAAGCAGCTGATCCAGAGGCCTTACGGCAACAGCATTTAAAAAGGGACCGCGAGAATACGACCGTGATAGTCACCAATTTACCCACCGAGGTCACGCAAACCAAAGTTAGACAATATTTTAAAGAGTACGGTCATATCAATAGTTTGACCCTCAGAACAGAAGCCGACAAAACCTCTTCGACGTGCTTGATCGAATTTCGCTCCAACGATGACGTTCAATCGGCCTTTCTGCGTGATGGAAAATACTTCGGGGAGAACCAAATTCGAGTGGAATCCGGTACCGGTTTGACTCTTTATGTAACAAATTACCCACCTACGGCTGATGAAAAGTACTTGCACCAGCTCTTTAAGGATTGCGGCGAAATTTTCAGCATTCGATGGCCGAGCCTCAAGTTCAACACCCATCGTCGATTCTGTTATATTACTTTCCGGACAGCTGAGGCTGCTTCTGCCGCTACCCAACTCGATGGCAAATTGCTTGAGAACAAGTTTAAACTTACCGCCAAATACTCCGATCCCGGCAATAAGAAACAGCGTGAAGGTGCGGCTGCCGAAGGCCGAGAAGTTCATGTAACTAGTCTAGACTCAAGCCTTACAGAGGATGACTTGAAAGGAGTCTTCGCCAAATATGGCAAGGTTGAAACTGTCAGATTACTGAGAACTGCCAAGGGCGAGAGCAAGGGCGCGGGTTTTGTTGTCTTTGAGAAAAAGGACGAAGCCACCGCAGCACTTGACTTGGATAAAACCAAGTTAAAGTCTTCAGTCCTCCACGTTGAATTAACCCAACCAAGGAATTTCAAGCCCATCGCAACTAGTGGTACCAAAGCGACTTCGGCCTCTCCGGCTCCTGACGGAGACGGAGCTTCAGCAATGTCTACATCTCCTGCCCCAGAACGTCTTCACACAAACACCCATGCCTTACACGCACCATCGAAACCAGAAGGTGCTGATCGGACGATTACTTTACTTGACGTACCGGATACAGTCAACGATGCCAGAATCCGTGCCATCGCTGAAACGTTCGGCACTATTGTTAAAGTCGTCCTTCGTCCAGATCATCAAGGCGCGATTATCGAGTATGAGGATGTAGCAGCTGCGGGTAAGGCCTCTCTTGGATTAGAGAACCATGAGATTGCGCCTGGTCGAAAGTTGAGGACCGGAGGACTCAAGGATCTATTCTCACAGACGGGTGAGGTGAAGACGGACCGTATTCAGATTGGGCAAGGTAGCAAAAAGAGTAGTAATTACATTCAGCCAAGTGCTCCTGTGAAGAGACCTGGTGGACGTGGTGGTTTGGGACAAAAGAGAGGATTAGGATTTGCTGGAGGAAAGTCTGGAGCATCTACAGCATCGGCTGCGGCATCGGATTCGAAATCGAATGGTAATGAGAACAAGCCATTGAAGAGCAATGCTGATTTTAAGGCAATGTTTTTGAGTGGGGGAAAACAATGATTAGCACTATGGCTACGTAATGATGATGGTAGATAGCAATGAGATCTAGCTCTTTCCTTGCTAAAATTTTACTCAGGCGCGACCTGTACTTTGTACAAACCCACCATCGACGATGATTTCCGTGCCGGTGATGTAGCCCGCCTCTCTGCTTGCCAAGAATAGTATGGCATTCGCTACGTCCCATGATGTTCCCATTCGTCCCATCTATAATGCATGTTAGCGATTTCACAAAAGTCTCGCGTGAGGAAAGAAAGTCACCCACCGGAACTTGCGCATCCCTAATCCTACAATACCCCTCATAATCTCCCCCGTGATATTTATCAGCTAACACCTTCACCAATGGTGTATTGATCAGGCCTGGTATCACACAATTGATCCTGATTCCTTTATCCGCATATATCACCGCTGTCGTCCTGGTGAAACCTACACATACAAATCTGTCAGTTGTCTCCTCTTCCATCTCCTTCCAAATGCAAGAAATTATGAGAGTCAATATCAGAGAAGATAACATGAAACTGAAAGCCAAAATAGACATCCACAATCAATCATCCGATATACAACAGACCATACCCTCCAAAGAACAACTAAAAACAGAAGAAGCAACTCACTTAACAAAGCCGCCTTCGCAGCCGAATACGCAACTTGCGGTTTCCCTACATATCTTAATCCACTAACACTCCCCACATTAACGACAGCACGTTCCCTTTCTCCCTCTGCACCCTTTCCCTCCCCCTCCCAATACCGCATCACTTCCCCCGTGCACAGAAACACGCTCTTCAGATTAACATCCATCTGCTCATCCCACATTTCCTCGCTCATAGTAACCGGGTCTCCGACTTCGCTGCGCCCTACGATGTTTATTAGGATATCGATGCGTCCGTATGTTTTTAGGCATTGAGAGACGAGTTCTTTCACGGCAGATGAGGAGGTCACGTCGGTTTGGGATATGCTTATGGGTGTGGAGGGGAAATGATGGTTGATTAATTGGAGGGTTGTCTGTGCGGAGGGGAGCGATATGTCGCAGCCGAAGATGCTGGCGCCTTGGCGGGCGAAGAGGAAGGTTGTTGACAGGCCGTTGCCCCACCCGGGGTGCACGCTGCCGATGCCGGTTATGAGGACGACTTTCTGGGGGAGTTAGTTGGGTAATGATGGGGTTGTTGGGGGAGTGGAATGGATTGGGATAGAATGGAATGGACGTACACCAGTCATGTCGTGAATTTTGGTAGGGAGTGGTGGTGGAATCGGGAGGTTGGTGGTGGCGTCCATTGTGGTTGTGTGGATTATGTGAATTGAAGATGTGAATTGAAAGTCGGGTATGGAGATGGGATGAAAATTGAAAGTGAGTTTGAGTTTATTACCCAAAACTCATTTTACTTTTAAATGGAAAGACGAATGCGGGAAAAGGAACTTGATTTGAAACCAAAATATGTGCTATATGGTGGATTTGATAAGATTGGTGAATCTTCGAGTTATCTGGAACAAAAAGAGTGTAGGAAGGCGGGGAGTTAATTATTCAATGGAGACGCAGTGTAAGTGCTTAAGTTCGAATGAAAGTCGAAAGGTAAGCTGGTGAGGTGCGGGGTAATTTGTGTAAATAATATTCAAGTAAAGTGATGGCGGACAAGGCGGGGTAATATGCAAGGGCGACGCATGTCTATGTACTATATTCACTTATAATTGATTCAAGTTATAGTGAATTAATTATCTACATGTTTTCTCGACCAAGGGTGAGGTGAGATGACTCCCGGTGAGCCTTTATCTTTTCAAGTTAAATCCCCGGTGAGCTTTCTAACTTCTATTAAATTCCTTCTCCCGGTGACCTCTTTTACATCTTTTACTCCCGGTGACCGTTAAGTTCATTGTCCCCGGTGAGCTCTATTCTCCCTAACATGTTTAGATGATTCCCCCGTGAGCTACAACTCATCCCTCATCGCCGGAATTATCTTGATGGTTTTTAATCTTTTTACAACTTTAATCGGAAGGTACGAAGGTATTTATATACCTCATCATCGTATACTTTAAACACCTATCATCTTTATTTATGCATCCCCTACACCATCAAAATCTTATCTCTCACCACCACGCCCACATACCTCGTTGTCGCTGTCTTACGACCACTTACACCTACTTACACAAAATTAAAGTCCAATCGAGGATATAATCAACAACAACTTGGCCAGGTTACCTTAGATCTTCTAACCTATTTGAATTATTTTCATGTCTTATTACGGTATATTTACATACCTCTTCAACACAAACAAAATACATATCTTAGAACTTGCTACTTGAGTTACATGCAGAAACCAAATGTGTAGAAATACATCTGTACCAAAGCATGTAAAGCTTGGATTAATCTTTGAATAAAACTCTCTGTAAAATATGCGCTTGGATTTAATTCGAAATGGAATGGCAATGACCTAAATACCCTGGAAACTATTTATCAACCAGCTTCTCTCAGTTGTCATTAACACTACTCAAGAATAGGTAGATAGACAAAGAGAATTCGTTATTATTTTTGCAAGTCTGTCAAGATAGGCACAATAATTTTCTGCTATCTACATGTAGCCGGCCATTCCAGCTCATTTATTTATCTATCAATCCAGATTCCAGGTATCATAAAGTCCAATCCAATTCAATCCACCAAACCCAGTTGCAAGTAAAACGCCAATCCATCCAACCATCTGCCATCTACCTATCCCCAGCCCTAAACCACACTTCCCGGTTCCATCGCCGGCTCATTCCCTTTCCTTTTAATCTTCTCCACAAACCCCTCATCCTCTCCCTCCCCCGCACTACTCACCTCCATCTCATGTCTCCTCTTAACCCTCTTCAACAACACAAAATTATAAATCGCAAACAGGGCCCCGCAAACCCCACACACAGCGCTCGTCACAATAGCCGTAATCTTTGCCGTCACGCTCCAATTTCCTCCTTGCTGACTATAAACCGCAACAAGCGTATTCATGAGGCCCGTTGCGCCGCCCAAACAGCCCGGGAGGAAAATCTTGTTGAGCAGCCAGACGAAATTCCGACGGTGGAGATACCATAGGACGATGAGACCGGCAGTGCCGATACCGCAGCAGAATCCGGCGACCCAGAGAAGCTGCACGTGTTTGACTGTGCTGAGGATACGTGAGGCGGTGCTGGAGGTGATGTCGGAGGGGGGAATGGATTGTAGGGAGGTGAAGGTGCCGGGGAAGATTACGAAGCCTGCGAGGAGAACCCCTAGGTATATATTTTGGTTAGTGTGGGAAGTAGGGGTGTGGAGAAGAGGGTTGGGGATGTGCGCACAGTTGAAGAAGGATATGTATATGTTATGCATGCGGGGTATGGTGTCCAGCGAAAGAAGCATATTCATGTATCGCGTTTGCACACTATTTTGGCGATTCAGATTGGATGGTCGCCCAGTAGTGCCACTGTAGATGGTCGTCGAGTTTGAAGGTCTGGCAGCATGATCGAAGGAGTTATGGGAACGGCCTGGCCTTTTCGACTTTGATGGTAGTTGTGTATGCGCCCTTGTCGTTGCGCTACGACTGGGTCTTCCATCACCAGTATAAATCTTTTTGGGTGTATCTATTGGTAATGTGTTTGACCTGTTCATTATGGGTGAAATTTGTAATAACTTAGCTTAATGTCTTAGAATACTGCTGATATGAAAGGAAAATTGGGGCATATTATAGTATATGCTTGATATGTAAATCATCATGTAGTGTTGTAGGTGAATGGATAACATGTCAATCACTTATTGGATCAAGATCTGGTTCGAGAGTAGCAAGATAAATTTAATATCAAGTTTTCTTTAAGAGCTTGAGTGTGAGGAAAGTATGTATGATAACTTGGTAAATGGATTATTAATAGGAAATCTATGAACATCCTCCAATCGCCAGCAACTACTGTACTGAAGGTCTATCTTTGCCCAATCGTTGCGTTGTTTGCAAGGAACTATGAAATCGTGGGGTGGTATGCTCGCTTGTAAATGATTGGCCCACCACATATTTTCCCCTGGCGGACCCCATGTATTATGACGGTAAAAAAGTCAGGGTTCCTGCAGAACTTGATTTTAAAAGCGATCTTCAGACGAAACATGAAAATTAATAGCCTTTGAACGATATTGGAGACCACAACCCTCTATGTGGTGGTGGCTGAGCACACACAAGTATATTCTAAGTTAGGCAACAAGAGGCGATAGAACAGTTGTCTATGCAGGTTGATATATGTTCAATTACTCCTATCATAATATTTGATGGCCAAGAACGCTTGTCCTAATAATTCCGATATTTTGCCCACCAACTCCGACGCTATGCAAAATAAATCCACTTGACCCTTTTAGCTAATTCATCCCAGCCATAAGCATGTCTAGCATTCCCTTGGTCTGCATGGCTTGTTGCGACCTTTCTACTTCTAGCCTTACGCGACGATGTAGTAACTTGATCTGCCGTTCCAATTCGGGAGAGTCTGCTGTGTACTCGGAATAGATGTCCAGAAGTAGCATAGCAGCGTCGACGCATATAGGGACGTATCGAGGGTCGGTCAAATGTTTCGATACCCACTTGAAGATCGGTTGGATTGAAGCTTCGTCGCGTTTCTCAAATGCTGCTCGCATGGCACTTCTGTGTCGTAAGGCTGTAAGAAGGGTAAGAACAGTAACTGAGGGTAGCCGTTTCTCAAGGACAAAATCTAGGGCTTGCGGATATCTTCCACGTCGCAGATCCGACTCCCACTGAGGCTCTTTCCGCTTTGATGTCCGTTCGTTGCCCTCGATTACGACGTCCGCGCCTTCTCCCATAAAGTCCAACCCTCTCCTTTTTTTCTCCTCTCCGCCCGTCTTTTTTCTTTTCTTATTCTTCTTGTCGTAATCGTCCAGTGTCCCGTCGATCAAAGCTTGCATTTCCTTTGCCCTTTCGCGCTCCTTGACCTTTTGCTGCCCCGACAATCGTGTTTTGATAGATATAACTCCGGATTGCATACCCACAACTAAATGCTTGTCCTCTCTGTTGACCCCAGAGGCGATAACGTTGACTGACAAAACGGGAGATGAGTATTTTGATCCAGCAACTACGTTCCATCCTGATGTTTCGAAAATCTTTACATGACCGTCTAAGCCACCACTAACCAGCCTCGTAGCATTCGAAGCTAGACATAGAGAGGTGACCGTCTTCTGGTGGTTCTTAATTATGTGTAAGGGTTTTCCAGCTACCAAGTCTAACACCGAGATTTGGTTATCCGCAGATGCTAGAACTGTTGTCCCCGAAGGCATTGGTGATACTGATTCGACAGGAGCAGCGTGCTTGAAAATCATAGCTGCTCGACTTGGGACTCGAGGATCCCAAAGTCTCACGGTTTCATCGTAACTTCCTGTCAATATCATATTTGACATGGTCCCTGGCATAAAAGCGCCGCTTCTAACATAATCTGAATGTCCAACGAACGTAGTCGTACTTTCCTGGCTCGGCAGATCCCATAGCTTAACTGTTCGATCATCACTTGTACTCATGAGGGTAGTCAATTCAGTTGGTGAAAACTTTGTTGTCCATACTGGTTGCTTATGTTCATCCCAGGTCTTCAAGATCGATCTGGAATTCACGTCAAAGACCTGGATCCTTCCCGACTCATCACCCGCAACCATGACACGTCCATCACGTCGAATTTCGCCGCTATGCGCAACATCTGAGAATCGAGTGATGGTTTTCACCAATTTGCGGGTTCGTATAGAAAATATCTGAAGCCGAGTACCAGTAGTAACACAGAAGTAGTCATTGGTAGATGGTAGCAAAGGATTGGTTGGTGGAGGTGGGAAAGAGATATGCGTTATAGGATAGTTTGTCGGTGATGGTATGAGAAGTTGGGAACGAAAGGTTTTCCAATAACGTTGCTCAGATGTAGTGGGCGATGGGCCAGTAGGAAGTTTGACCC
>JWJA01004841.1:0-33179 GCA_000812885.1 Lanzia echinophila
CGCCGCGTGGTGGTCCCGAGCGATGGGAGAGCGACGGTCCTAGACTATGCTGTCCGTCATCTGAATCTGAATCAATGGGACCGTGGCGAATTCCCCCAGTTGCTACAGGTATCCCTTCAGGTGGAGACTCCTGACCGGGTGTGTTCCTCATGTTTTGCATCCCTGGTGGCATTCTTGAACTTCTGACTACTTCAAATCCTTTCCCTTTCTCTTTGGTCTTGCCTCCGAAAAGGCCCTTGAACCAACCAACGGCAGATGCAGGGATCCCTGTAGGATCTGCTGGACCAGTTTTAATTCTGCGGCCGGGAGTGTTGGCATTTAGAGCCGGTCCACGTACGCCATAATAGAAGTCCACTTCCCTCGTAGTGTAATCGGCTTTCGGTCGATTGAGATCAATTAACGTCTCGTTCAATGGTGGTTGCTGTACCGGGCTGTTGTGGCCAGAACTTGATGGGCCATCAAATGGTTCAATAGTGTCGGCGGGCCCTGATTCATGTTGGCTCCATTGCTTATTGGTCCAATCCCCACTAGCCCAGGATCCTCGACTCTTTATTCCAGGTGAGTAAGCATCTGCTGTGGGGCGACGAAATCTTGGAGGTCGGTAATATGGATCGGCTGTCTCTGTTGTGTCGAGACCTAGTATAGGTGCCTTGTTGCGACCAGAGCGTGCTGCAGCCGACGGTAAGAAGGAGGATGTACTTGCTTCTCCAGGCGTTGTCGGAGTGTATGAGCTCGGTACACCACTACCAACATGATGTGCAGGCATGGCGCCAAACGCATCTACAACATCCCCGCCACTTTGCCTATTCCAAAGAATCCCAGTACTACCAGCCGATTGACTTCTAAGCCTGCCGCCTTCAACTAGATATGATTTTCTGTCTTGCTCCGAAAGCATAGCGGCACTCGACAACTGGCTTTGACGCGAGGCAGCGTCGCGATGCTGCGGCAACCTTCGAGACAATTGTCGCATTCCAAAGACTTTCACAAGTCCACCTCTGGCCGCGCCACTTTCATCTCCTCCCGCTCCCGCAAGTCGAGCGGCAACTTCCACAATAGTCTGAACTGCATTCAACATAAAACCCAAGACAAGAACAATCGCATGCATCAACAAAATTGCATAGCCGATCCACCCTTTCGGTCCTTCCGTCACGCCTAAAGACGGAGCAAAGGCTATCATTAACAGGATAGTTGCAAATCGTAGAACAGCAAAGAATGTGTGGTAGGCATTCATTGATGTCGGTGAGTGGAAAGGCCTGAATGCATGTAATGTTAAAAGCGTGATGACTTCGCAAATCGCAAGGAGGACCAGTTGAGCAATGCCAGAAGGTTGGACGGCCCCAATGGCAATTCCACGCACAAAAGTCAAAAGGACAGGAACAAGAGCGAACGGAGCTGCGTTGTCCGAATATGTGTTGTACAAAGCGCCATATTTCAATAGAGTGGGCAGATCATCGAACAGATAGGATTTGGGCCTCGCTGATGCAATGAAATATAGCAACCAAAAGGCAAAAACAACTATAACAACCAGCATAAGCACGGCCAAACCTGTAGTAAACGCCGGGGATCTGGAGGCCACGACCAACTGAAACATGGAAAGGGCAACGATAGGAAGTAGAAAGTAGTTGAACACAATACGAATGACATTCCCAACTGAGAATGGAATGTTTTTCTTCCTCAAATCTTCTTCCTGGGTACCCATCACCAGTCTATAGACCCACCGCGTTGCGAACCCAAGTTGGATAAGAACAAGAGTGACTCCGATAATGGCCAGTAGCCAGACAGCCATACCAGCCCAAACGTCGTCAACTTCTCCCATACCAACTAGCTGTCGCATGCGATCAAGCCCATACGTACCATTCGTCACATAAATACCATCAACAAGACTGTCATGATATGTATTGCTAACAAAACTCTCATTGAACATGAGTGTTGACCATGAGACCTTGCTGACAATGGGCTGGTAAAACCCAGGGTAATCGATACTTAAGCCTCCAGTCAATGCTACGAATTGAATATATTGCAAGCAGTCACCGAAGCCGGGTGTCACTAATCGAAGAAGATCCGCATCTCGTCCATAGTTCGTAGTCCAACGGAATGTGTCAGTTGTGCCCCAAGGGCTGTGTATAGCGGCAAAGGCGGTTGCAGCCCCAACAAATATGAGCACCATCAATGGAAGAAACTGCATAGCTCCAGCTAGACCTTTTCCAATATCAGGTGTGATGTTGGCCGATATGCAACCAATTTGCGTAGCAGATTCATCCCCATTTTTAATTAAAAGCGTCGCGGTGAAAGAAGTGAAAGCATACGGGTGGTAGAAGTTGTTGTTAAAGCCGAAAGAAGGAAGAGCATCTTGAGGATTCCTGAGAATGAATCAGCATAAAAGCAACGAGTGGAGAGACCTCTATTTTCGAATCTTACCCTGATATATTGAAGACAGGACCCAGAGGGCATGAAAATGGACTGTCAAGCTGATTACAGAAATCTACAAAGTCACTGTATGGTTCGTAGGTCAGAACTGTAACCTTGTTAGATAGCGTTGTTAGCTTCTCGGCACCGTTGTCTGGTTCATCTACAATCTTTCCATTGTCGGTATCCGTCGAATTGCTACTCCAATACTCGGTATCATTAGCTCCCGGTGGAGTTACAATTGATGAGCCTGGGCCTGATCCTGCCACATTTCCCCACAACTTGACAGCAAGATTGTGACTTGAATCAGTCGTGTTAAACACCGCGTCGAAGAACAGAGGAATAAATTGTAGTTGAAGGGGCTGGTTGTGCTGGTATGCGTCGGAAAGACAATTTGTATATACGATAGATACCGCAGAGACAGATTCCACCCAGAGACTCGCTAGCAATATGAGGTAGACACCCCAGGTACCGATTGAGATTCTTCCTAGATTCCTCAGACCAAGACCAAATCGAATTGGCCGAACGCGGGTCATAGCTGGATACGAAGTCGTAGTCGACTTGGTAGAGCATTTCATGCCCTGAGAAACCCTCTTCATTGCTTTTTCTCTCTTCCAACAGTCCGCAGACATTATCATCGGTGGGGTATTTGGATAACTCGTTCGATCATGGTCAAGATAGTGATTCGAAGCGACCTGAGATTCGTATCTCGACTTTTCCGGCATTGATAGCACGAGCACCGTACCCAGCAGATGGTTAGTTGAACCTAGGCATGCGAGACAGTTATTGGATGATTCAAAACGCCATTGTGATGTAGTCTCTGTCACCTAGCAGTTGAAGGTTGGTGAGATGTAATGGATACGACCTGGGGGAGGGTCTTTTTCTTTTAAGCGTCCCCGACAAAAGTGTGAAGCTTAAGTAGGCAGCTAGCTAGTTCCTTCTGAAACACACAGTGTACCTAGGTATAGGTATGTTTGTTGGCAAGAGCTCCCTTCAAATAAAAAGGTATTATTTATTGTAAAAGGTCGCAAGAATATTTTGGATTTGACCAATAAATTAATTAAGTATAAAGTAGGTGAGTCAATTGAAGCGAAAATGCTTAAAATATGAAAAAGAAGGAAGAGAATCAAAATAGAATAAATAAAAAAAAAAGAGTTACTGTAAATAAAATAATATACGAAGTACTTCGTATTTGTTGGGGGTTTAACTTGAAATCTGATGGTTCTCAGTGATGTATGTGAAATAGTTTAGATTACTGTATATATGGTATGAGTTTTGTTTTGTTTAGGTTTTAAGGTGTTGATTTCTATATTTTCGAAGGTCCCAAAGGCTCAGTTAGGTTAGATATTGTGGCTAGGTGTGTTTCTGTATGCCCAGGTGTGACGATCTCTTCTAGAAGTGTTAATATATATATATATATATATATATATATATATATTTTCTCTCTCTTTTGATATAAATATAAGTATAGTATTATAGAATATTTGTCGTCACAGCAATATTTAAGGATCAAAGTTGGTAGATGTTTACCTAGTAGGTAGATCATTCCAAGTTTTGCGAAAAGAGAAGGCTATATAACACACATCTTAACCACCCCATTACTACTCATTCTATAAGGATACCTTTCTAAACAATTTCCCTTCTTACAATCCTTTAACCCAAGAGAAACAATTTACCTATCTCAATATTTGCATACTTATTATTATTTAACTTCCTACCTGGTAGACACTCTATCTAATACCTACTCTACTAAAAACAAAACCCTCATTTAACTTCCCATACAATCTCCCCTCCCTCCAACCTCCATACAAAATCTACGACATTGTCTTGACGCAATAAAAGAAAATAATATAATATGGATCTTCAAATCTTTTCTTCATTAAGCTTTTTCATGGGTGTTGTGGCTGTGAAAAATGGCAGATCATCCTATTTCATATTTCTATGATTGGTTCAATATAACATCTATTTTTAATTTCCAATTCAAACAGGGAATGTTAGTAGGCAAGGAAGGGATGCATGGCTGAACACGGTTTTTTTTTTGTATCTTGCTTATTACCTTGCCTACATAGCACGCATGCGTCAATAGTATCACTGTTTTTGCACAGGCGATTATTGAAGATCCTTCAATATACAAATTGTAACTTTGGAAGAATGAACTGTCCAAATTTCTCTTATAAAAGATGAGCCACCACCCCAACTTTATATGACATTATATTTTCCAACAAATAGGGGTCTCATTAAGTAAATTGGGTTTTATTCATATTTTCCATATGCATCATGCGTGTTGAAATTGCATTTTGCATAATATGCTGCTGTGCATAGAGGCTAAGCCTCGATATCTGGCTTAAAATGTGTTATGATGGCTGGGAGAATCGCTTATTATTATACAGAGAGAAATCCAAGAGGTTAAGTTTGCGGCAAGTTTGTTACTTAAAATGGCAACCATTTATAAGTTGATGTCAAAGCCAATGAAATGGTGTTCATGACCAACACTGTAATAAATGGATATCTTTGCAAATGCTACACGCTAATCTCGAATTCCCCACTCAATGCGCCGTGCGCCCAATCGTCGTCTGTTCTCCCCAACAAGAAGCTACTATTTATGTTTTATCTTCTAACTGACCCCATTCGCGAGGCTACCTTCACTGGCGCCGGCAATGCCTTTAAAAATGTATTGCGTTCTATCAAAGCGTGTCAGCAAATCGGTGGGTAAAAAGGCTTGAAATATGGAGATATAATAAATGTACATACCAGCCTCTGTATCAAATAACACGGTGATGTCGTCATGTTCGCCAGGGTAGTCAGGCATCTAAATCCAAGTTAGCTTGCTGATACGCTCACAGTGTCAAACGGTGAAGAGGTATAGCTGCAAATACTCACATCCAAATTGACAAAACTACTATCCAAGGTTGATTGCCCTTCTCCGCGAGGCTTTGGCATAGCGAATTTTGCATCAACAATACGTAGCGAGAATTTACCACTTTTATTGGACATCTCGAAAACGTCTGTAGATTTTAGTGTGAAGCCCATGCAATCGCCGTGACTGAAGTTCTCGAAGAAAGCAAGTAGCTGAACAGTTCTT
This sequence comes from Lanzia echinophila, assembly GCA_000812885.1. Lineage (NCBI taxonomy): Eukaryota > Fungi > Ascomycota > Leotiomycetes > Helotiales > Rutstroemiaceae > Lanzia > Lanzia echinophila. The sequence goes on from JWJA01004841.1 coordinate 5,489, forward strand.
TCCTTCTGAACTACCTGTAACCTAGTCATAGCGGCATCCCATTTCTTGTAAATGGGTACAACCATCCTCCGCCGTGATATGTTGAACGATGATGCCATGCCATCATAAACAACGACATACCCTGTTAGTGCGGCTTGGAATTGATGGAGTTCCTGTAAGGTGGGGAAAACATATGTGCGCGTTGTATCCGCTACAGCAATGAGTTTAAGTACGTCGGAGAATTCCTTAGGTGACTGGTTTGACCCTTGCGTTTGTGTCGCAAGGATCGTCATGTCTTCTTGGGGTTGCCGTAGCACTTTCAGTTGAGTCGTTGAATGCAAATCAAGTCGAAGTTTTAACTCTCCTGGTCCAATATTGAATCGATCTGTCAATGTCCCCGACTTGAAATCCATAATGACTCTTAGGTGTTCAGAAAGAACGGTTTTGGTAGTCTGTACGTCGTCTGCATCTTCATTGACGACTCGAACACTCTGCCATTCCAGGTGCTGGAGGCGGTCTTGGCCACCCGAAAGTTCTTCGATGCCAAATGATCGAATATGAGTTTCGGCATATACAGATTCCTCGCGACCAATGCTACCGCCAGTGAGCAACGCGTGCAACCGAGATCGCTGTTCTACGGTATCAAAGGTAATAACCATTGAGGTTCTAGACCGACCATCTTCAACCTTCAACAGGAGTGCTGGGAAACCGCCGTCGCCGCGTAAGAAGCCAAAATGAACGGGATTCGTCGGTTGGATTCTTTGATCAATTCCACGTAGATTCTTCGTCATCTTTCCCGTCATAACTGCAAGGCGAAAGCCTTTATGCTTCTTTCTGGGGCCCGTAGCCGCCTTTTCAACGCTAATTTCCTCGAACAACCTCACCTGGCATTTGGGCACTGCTTCTGTTGGGAAAGACTGAGGGTTCTTCTCTTGGCCAAAACATTGAAAGGTTTTCACAACCATTTCGAAAACTACGTCTTCATCTTCTGATTGGGCAAAGCTTTGCCGGACATTATCCTGAAAGTCATATGATGTTCTCAAACTTCTAAAATCCTGAGAAGTACAGTGGAGGCGAAGCGTAAAGCCTCTAGGCAGCTTGACCTCCAAAGCATTACTTTTCTGTATCCAAGAAACATCTTTCCAAGTTGGCCCTCGAGCCTTATCGTTTTGAATGCAAAGCTTTATCGTGCCAGTTTGGTTAGTTACTACGAAGCTCAAATCTTCTTCTTGATGTCCTCGAACAACAGATATTACACAAGGACAACGATAGTGCTGCGAATCCGCATCTTCTGTAAGGTACGCATCCACAAAATAGCGCCCGTAGGTGAATGAGGTGCTCGAGTCTCCCACTGGTAGCGCACTAGACAATGTCAAAGAAGTGTTGGGTTTCTGTAGTGACAGCAATGATCTATTTCCGTCGTCTTTCACCCAGATAGAATTATCGATTCCTTGTGGCATCGGCGCATCATCGATTTGCGGAGGAAGAAAATTGTTGCGCTTCATAGACTAGTACCCAGAGTTAGTTCAGAGACATTGGGTATCATCCATCATTATGTCTTACCATTGTCAATTTTCTCAGTCCAGACATGATTGCTTGACGAGACTCCAGGGCATCAGCGATGGTAGCGTGAGGGATGCCTGATTTTTCTTGGTTGGCTAATTCGGGACACTTGGGAGCGATTATTTCCATCAGCCAAAATGCCTTTGCCAAATCCGTATATGCTTGTTGTCTTATGTGGAAATTGTTTTGTTGTGCTTCTGGCGTTGCCGGACGGTCTCTAATGGCATTCTCGAGATTAAATCGACCCCTCAGGAACCACCATAACCCTCCCCTGATAAGTTCGTTTAATGAACATGTCGAGAGAGGCTTGGAAACCTCGGCAGAGAGCCTAAATAGAGAGAACATAGGCGATGTCCGCTTTGAAAAGTCATGTAAGGCATCGTCGCCCACGGCAGACGCAGCTTCTCTTATGTTAAGAGTTGGAGTTCGTGTGAAGGCAGGCGGGCTATCAACCGCACTAGCAGAATATGTAGTGGAAGCTTTTGAAGGACTCTCATCCACAACAGGAGGGGTTGACCTCCCACTATCACTCGGGGTCTGAGGTGTTCTGAAGTTACTCATCATTGCTGGCAAGCCCGGCGAAGAACTTAATTGGGTATTCTTCATTGTATTTAAATGAGCTTGATCTAATGGAGATGTGGACACACCGGATGATAAAGCTGCAGCCTCGGGGCCGTCAAAATTACCCGATACAGCTCTTACCAATGTCTTCCCTTCGGATGCACGCATTGCAGCCTCTGCCTTAAACGGCGAGGGACGACGCGCATCTTTAGCGTTGCCGTTATACCCCGGTTCTCTCCCCTTTTCTCGATAGGGCAGAGGGGCTTCATTATCCGAGTCAGAATTTTCCGCCTGTATTTCTGAAAACCCCGTTTGCGTTCGTCGAAGAGGGCCAGGTGTAAATGTGTTGGGATCCCCTAAAGAGGGTTGCATATGGTAATTGGGGGGAGGATCGGGCCTGCGTTCTCTTTGTTTCTGCTGCGGAATTGTGGCAGCTCTCATTCGAATATCGGTTGTTGGAGAAGCACACTCATCACCTCCTTCACCAATAACCTCTGGTTGTGCTTCTGTAAAGCGCACAACCAATCCCTTTCTACTTCTTTTCGGGCTCGCAGATCGATTTCTTCTACCATTGTTCACCTCAGATGCTGTAGGCCACCGTCGTGCTGTGCTGGTGTCGATTCGCCCAAGTACAGGTTGTCGAGGAGGGGTATTCGGGGCAGCCGTGGGCGAGGCCATATAAAGCTTATCGGAGGTTCCGTGGAGAAAATCAGATACTTCTTCTTGCGATGTCGGTTTCTTTTCCTTTCCAAAGAATTTTCCCATCAATCGACTCTTAACTTTTCCATCATTTGCATCCATTTTCTGGTTTTCTACACCAACATGTAAAATTCAATGGTATCCGTTGTTTAAGCACACGAGCGTCAAAGTAACAACAACTTTTGGGAGTAACAAATGTGATAAGAACTTCCCGATTGTTAGAAAAGGAAACCTTATGTATTTGAACGACAGTAAGAAAGCGAAATAATTAAATTAGAATGAATTGACAATATTTCAGTATATTTTGAAATGTCCCAAAGGTTTATTTTGTAATAAATTTGACAATTATAGAAATTGATCAAATGTTAAAGATATGAAGGTACTTTACTCTGTCGAGGGATTAGATAGAGGAGTACGCGGTTCCAAAAGGGTATGATGAGATGAGAATCCCTTCCCTCAATCTCAAATTATTATTATTACCGCAAAAAAAGAGGCACAGTCCACTGGTGGTCCCCTTTTTTTCCCTTCTCCCCCTCCTAAAGAAATATACCTAGTATTTGGTATAGAAATGAAAATGAAAATGCTTGAAAACTCAATGTTAAGACTACCTAGGTATCCTTATTATTCTTCATCCTATACAAGAGAAAACAAAAGGATTTAGAAAAGAGTCTACAAGGGATTTCGTGGGTCTCTTCTTTCCTGGAACACGTTTCAGGGGATATTATTCATTTAAATGTTAAAGGTTTAACTATTTCTACTACAAGTTTTACAATACCGGTACGTACAAAAGTATAAGATGAGGGAAGGTTTCTTTGGTGGATCTACCTAGACCTACTACAAGACCTTTATGATTCCTGAAACTCATTGAATTCTATTGTTCTTTCTTTGTAGCAATTTGGACTTGGGAGAATGACTCAAAATCCTAATGAACAAGACAGCATCGATGTAGGGGAAGTAGGTAGGATTACCTCGTACTTGCAACGGTTAGAAGTTAGGTTAGATTCATGGATATAGATCTATCTTACCTAGTAGTACCTAGGTAGGTAGGTATATCATTGGAAGTATCTATAGAAAGTAGTATGAAGTAGTTCTAAGTGTACTGTAAGTATAATAGTACAGACCATATATCTACCGGTATTGTAGATCAGGCCAGTTCATCGTCAACCATTCATTTACCTACGGAGGTAACCCAATAGGTACTTTCCCTTCCTTAACATAGAATAAATTCTACCCATATGTCTTATCTGTTGGTTGAATGTTTGTGACCCCGCTAGCTAATCCATTATTATGAGATGCCACGATAGCTCCAACCACGCGCATTATTCAGTGATCATCAACATTACCGCATTATCTCATTACCACGTTGTCACATCTCCAACATTTCCAACATCTCCAGGACTTCCAGCCAATTTATTTTTGGGTCACCTACTTAGGTATCTCCAATTGATGTCTATTTGTTCTACTGATACCTTCCTTCACCATATCTAACCACAAAACTTCCAAAGTTGTCAAACTGTTAAACTGTCAAACTGTCAAACACATCAAAATTAATCAACACCTTAATTTACTAGATTAAGTGCAACGAGGACACCGACGTAATTGATAATAAGACACTCTCCCCCTTGATGAGAAAGAGGGCCACCCAGCTACTAGTATCTATCCACAGTTTGGGTGGGTATTTTGAAGTTTCAAAGTTTGGATGATGAGGATAGATCTTTCGATATACAATTGCCACATTATTTTGTGAAGTGGCTTTACCCCAAATATACTGAAGCTAGCTAGCTTGTACAATTCACACTTCATCCTATGACAACTGGGGTGATGAAGGCATGCTTGCAAATTAGATAGATGTGTAAAATGCTTGAGATTTTTACTTATATTATTGTAACATTATATACGAAGTACCTATCTAGGTAATTCTAGGAAGAACAACTTTAGAAACCCTTAAGAGTGGATGAAGTACTACCTAGGTAAGTGTATTGAGAGTACCCACATAGATTGTTCTTATGTTCCCCTGTACACTTCGTAAGTACTGCTAGATCTCTGGTATCTAGTCTGACCTACTGTAATCTGGAGAAGCTAGAAGCTACCTATGAAGCTATCCAAAAGCGACGTAACTTAAGAATCTTTTGAGATGATTGACACAGGGGTACTTCGTATAAGTTTACTCATAAAAAGAAAATATATTTTTTTTTTAATAATAATACCATATAATAAATTAAGTGAAATTATTGAGATATGAAGAAATGGAAGAAATGAATGAAAACATCAATAGAGCTTGGGATTAAACAAGGGAGGTAGATCTCCTCACTCGCTCTCAAACCAATTAACAAGCAGGAAAAACAAGGCCCTCGGGGAAAATTTACATCTATTTATTCTGTCTTTATCTGTCGTCATCGTCATACTCCGTAGTCATAATTCCTGAAGTTACATAGATTAATTAATTCACTTTGGATCAATTAATTTACAAACAGCTTCTGCCAGCTTCTGTACTTGATTTAAACCGTATTACTTTCAATCCTCTACCTCTTATTACATATTGGCCTTACCTAACAACTGTAGAACTGATTACAGAAAAATATTTCCTCTTTTTGAAATTCTTGAAGAATACCTACCTAGAAAAGAAAGGTGAATTTTGGAGTTATTGTTTAGAAGACTCAAGAACAGACCAACCACCAATTCAAAATCAATATCTAATTGTTAACTAAAAAAAAAAATTCATTGAATTCATTTCCCGACTTTAATCAAGTTAGTTGACCTGCCACCTACTACCTACCTACTGTACTAGGTAGGTAACTTGGAAAGGGACTCTTAAGCTTGCAACCCCTCAGAGCTTCTGCAGCCTGTTAGAGCTCACTCCCGCATCTTGACCCTGGTTCGCCTAAGCCCAACTTTTAAATACGTACATATCATCTCCCGCAGCAAATTAGCAAGCTTCACTTTCCTTGTTTTGCCGGCTACTCTATCAGCGACTTCTCCTGTTGTTGTCTGGTTGAAGCCATTATTACAATTAATCATACAACTAGGTCAAAAGTTCAATTGACATCTAGAGGTCTTTTGTATCAAAGATGTCGACAACAAATGGTTTAGAAGGGGAGCTCAAGCAACAAGGTGCTCTGGAAGCGGCTCAAGATCCAGAGAGTTCGATTTCAGCAGCAGATGCAGAAAAAAAGATCGTCACTGAAAGCAAGAAAGCCGGTGCCTCAGCTTTTACATTCAATCCTGATGCGACACCAGAGGAGAAGGCAGCACAAGCTCGTGCAGTAGGTTATATCTCAAACAGTTGCCCCGCCTTACTTGTGCTAATCAGTACTTCTCAAACAGCGTGTACCAGAAGGATTTCATCACGAGCACAAATCGAAGGGTGTTGCATTAGTCACAGATGTGGACGATGGCTCACCAGGAGCTTACGACCTTCCACCACCTTCTACTGCTGGAGCTCTTGCTCCTGCCACAAAAACCAACGGCACATCAGGCCCAGAAACGAATGGTATTATAGATGACGATGAGGATGAGGATGCGCGGTGGATCGAGAGAGCTGGATGGGCTCCAAGGTTTGGTTCTGGGGATTCAGGCGAATTGGAAGGAGAAAGTCTGCTCGATCACCAAACCTGGGTAGAGGGCAGATTGGAGGACAAGTTTTTTGGCGGTATATAAACCAACCTTTTCTCTATTTCAGGACTACTGCTGACATTTCCCAGATTGGTATCACAATACAGCCGTTATAGTATTCGCGTGTCTTTCCTCGTGGTTAGTGGCTACGCTTGGTGGGGGTCTGGCTTGGGTTTTTATTATTATGGCTATTTGCGGGACATACTATAGGACTTCTATACGCCGCGTGAGACGCAATTTCAGAGACGATGTCCACAGAGAACTTGCCAAAAATAAATTGGAAACGGACACGGAGAGCTTGGAATGGATGAATAGCTTTATGGTCAAATTCTGGCCAATTTTTCAACCAGTTCTCGCAGAAACGGTCATCAATTCGGTCGATCAGGTACTTAGCACATCCACTCCTGCCTTCTTGGACAGTCTGCGTATGAAGACATTCACACTAGGGACAAAACCACCTCGTTTGGAACATGTGAGGACGTACCCAAAAGCAGAAGACGACATCGTACTCATGGATTGGAAATTCAGCTTTACGCCCAACGATCATGCAGACATGACTTCTCGCCAAATCAGGAATAAAGTCAACCCTAAAGTGGTCCTTGAAATCCGAATTGGAAAGGCCATGATTAGTAAAGGCCTGGACGTCATTGTGGAGGACATGGCATTCTCTGGTATAATGCAGGTGAAGATCAAGCTTCAAATCCCATTTCCGCACGTTGATAGAATAGAAGTTAGCTTCTTGGAACGTCCGACTATCGATTATGTTTGTAAGCCTCTTGGAGGCGAAACCCTCGGCTTCGATATCAACTTCATACCCGGGCTCGAGAGTTTCATACTGGAGCAAATTCATGCCAATATTGGACCGATGATGTATGCTCCGAATGTATTCCCAATCGAGGTCGCAAAGATGTTGTCTGGATCAGCAGTTGATCAGGCCATTGGTGTAGTTGCAGTTACCCTCCATGGCGCCCAAGGACTGAAGAATCCAGACAAATTCGCTGGTACGCCTGATCCATATGTTATCTTGTCACTCAACAATGGCGCACCGTTAGCACAAACCAAGATCATCAAGGAAAACGCAAACCCTAGATGGAACGAAACCAAGTATGTTATCGTCACATCTTTCAACGAGACTCTTACAATGCCCATTTTCGATTACAACGAGTATCGAAAGGACAAGGAACTTGGCGCAGCTTCTTTTCTTCTAGAAAGGGTTCAGGAGGTGACAGAGTACGAGAATGAACAACTCGAAGTACTTGCAAATGGAAAGGCTCGCGGACTGTTATCTGCAGACTTGCGATTTTTCCCTGTCCTCGAAGGGCGGACTCTTCCAGATGGCACCTCTGAGCCACCCCCAGAATCAAATACTGGTATTGCACGTTTCTGTGTAGAGCAAGCTAAAGACCTCGACGGGACCAAGAGTCTTATTGGCCAACTCAATCCTTATGCAATTCTACTACTAAACAACAAGGAAATTCACACCACGAGAATATTGAAGAGAACTAATAACCCCATCTGGGACAACGGATCCAAAGAAATACTCATTACTGATAGAAAGTCTGCTACTTTTGGGCTCGTCATTAAGGATGATCGAGAACTTGGTTCAGATCCTATCCTCGGTACATATCAGGTCAAGCTTAATGATATGTTAACTTTGATGGAAAAGGGCCAAGAGTGGTATACTCTTGCCGGTGCTAATACTGGCAGAGCTAAACTGACCCTTCAATGGAAACCGATCGCGCTGCAGGGCGTGGGAGCAGGTAGTGGTGGTTACGTTACTCCTATAGGTGTCATGAGATTTCACTTTAAGAATGCTCGGGACCTCCGGAACCTTGAAACTCTAGGCAAGTCTGACCCATACGTCAGAGTGCTGCTATCTGGTATAGAGAAAGGTCGAACTGTCACTTTCCAGAACAATCTCAACCCAGACTGGGATGAGGTAATTTATGTACCTGTGCATAGCACTCGAGAGAAATTGACCCTTGAAGTTATGGATCAGGAGAGTATCAATAGTGATAGATCATTGGGAATGATTGAAGTACTGGCATCCGAATATATTTCGCAGCGGGAGAATGGCGAATATATTGTACACGATTCAAAAGATCCGCACGCTGGGGCGTTGCGCATGCATGGAAAAGGTTCGCCTAGAGGTGTACTCAACTATACTGCAGCATTCTATCCTTGCCTGAATATTGCAGATCCAGAGGAAGAGGAAGAGAAGAAAGAAAAGGAGAAAGCCAAGGAGGAGGAGGCTGGGAGGAAAGGCTCTGCTGAAAGAGGTCGGATTTCTGGGGTGGAAAACGATGATGGGTCAGAAAAGCCAGCTCGATCATCAAGTGAGTCAGCAATGGCTGCCAAGCTTGCTGAAGGAGAACAGGAGCAAGAAGAAACGACGAAAGAACCCGAGTTACCAAAGATACATCTCAGCCCGGAGGAGTTGTTGAACGAACAGTCTGGTCTTATCATCTTCAAGATCATAGACTGTGAGCTTACTCGAAGCAATGTTCATGTGGAAGTTGTTGTTGACGACATGGCTTTTCCATCATATGTTTCCTCCACAATGAAGTCTAAGAAAATGACACTGGATGAGATTGGTGATTGCTTTGTCCGTGAACTGGACTTCTCCAAGATCACTATACGCATCCGAGAAAAGGTTAGCAAAGGAGAGGAGAAAAAAGACTCGACTATCGCCAAATTAAGCGGCGAAACACTAGCAACTTTGAAGCAGTGTCTAAACAACCCCACGATGTGAGTACTATATTTCTTTTTATCGCCGTTGAACTTTGCTCTTGTGGGACAAAGTATCTCCCCCCACAGCGGGGTATCTTGATATGTTCCTGTACCACTGGTCAAACACAAATTCCCGATCACATTTTTGGATTTACTCCATACCTCAACCTTACCCTTTGGTGATAAATTACTAATTATATGATGCAGACTGAAACTCAGGGACAGCGAAGGAAATACCAACAACATCAAAGTTTCTCTCAAGTATATTCCCGTCGACATGAAATTAGACCCGAGTGAGAGTATCAATAACATGGGTAAACTTCGGGTAGACGTTCTTGACGGTTCTGATCTTCCATCCGCTGATCGCAACGGATACTCGGATCCATATTGTAAATTCGAGCTTAATGGCAACTCGGTGTTCAAAACCAAGGTTCAGAAAAAGACATTGCATCCGGCTTGGAACGAATTCTTTGAGGTTGACGTACCTTCTAGAACGGCCGCCAACTTCGTTTGCAACGTTATGGATTGGGATTTCGGTGATAAGGCCGACCACCTCGGTAGTACGTCAATCAACCTTAACCTCCTTGAACCGTTTCAGCCCAAGGAGATGAACCTCGCTTTGGATGGCAAATCGGGAACTATCCGTTTGCGACTACTCTTCCGTCCGGATTATGTCACTCGATCCAGACAGGGTAGCTCGACATTCTCTGGAACTTTTGCAACCCCAGGCAAAATAGTTACAGGAGTCGCAGGTGCACCGATAAAGGGTGTTGGTTTTGCGGCCCACGGTGTCGGCAAGGGAGCTTCTTTCATAAAGAAAACCTTCACAGGAGGGAAGAAGAAGGACGCAGGGGAAGAAGTAAATGGTTCTGCAATTGATTTAGAGGAGGACATTCCTGTGACGAACGGATTCGCAAGGCGTGCAAGTGGTCTTACAAACACAGTTCCACCGGTTCCTGAGATCATGCCTCCAGTGACTCCTCCAGGAGATGAGATGACTAGTCATGGGCGAACGAAGTCTTTTGGCGCCACCTCGGCACATTCAAATTACCTGGGTAGCTCGCCCGGTGGAAGCGGCGCACCCACTGGAGTAGCAAATTTCACGATTGTCTCAGCATCTGGATTCCCACCATCATCTAATGTTCAGGTCTATATCAAGACACTGGGTCCTAAGCCCAAAGTAATTCATAAAACCGATCACATCAAATCACCTTCCGGCGCGGTACAATTCAATGAGAAAAAAGAAAGCTTCAAATGTAACGCAGCAGCAGACGCAACATTCCAAGTCTCGGTCAAAGCACACAACACTTTCGGTTCCGATGATGATCTCGGTGAAGGGGCGCTCGTGATCGACGAGTCCGGCACAATGCAGGAGAAACAGGTACGTTGTGGTGCAGGTTTCATCATGGTGAAATCCAATTTCATTATGAATCCTTCGGAAAACGGCATGGATAGTCCGAAAGGTGGGAGTGGGTTTAGGAGAAGTCTTCTTAGTAAAAAGTCCGAAGGTGGGAGAACGAGCAGAGATATCACACCGATTGGGACAGCAGGTTCTTCTGGATAATTTATTGAGTCGATGGTGAAGGTGAGGGCGACGGCTGGGAACTACGGATTCGATTGATACTATAGCAGGCGAAACTTGGGGAAAGAGGGTTGGAGGGGCCTTTGGGAGGATGGATGGATGGATGGATGATCGAAAAAATGCCTCGTGTTTTACTTTCTCTTCCTTTTAGTGATACCATGTCATATGGCCGCTTACATCGGTCGGGTCTTCGTATCACTGTTTGTGTCTTTAATTTGTGTTAATATCGACCCATCTAACGAATTTCTCATTCAACTACTACACCAATCAAATGTTTTTTTGCCTTTGGAGACTCATTGGATTGGAATGGGAAATTGATCGGCTACTTGGCATTGCTGATTTGATTTGATCTGCTTTTGATCTGGAGATGGAGATGGATGCACGGCGAAAGGACTTGCGATGCAAGATTAATATTCGCGAGTAGTTACAAATACCAATGTTTATAATGAATTAATAATAATCTTTGAATGATTTGTGGCAGAGAGAGAAAGAATGAATAGGCCGTTAATGTGTGGGGACCTACAACGGCAAACTCGACGACAGCCTTAACCTCCTTTACAGTTGCCCTGCCCCGCCTCGACTGCCGACTGTCCGAACACGCCCTACGTGGTGAGGCAAATGACTCTCTACACGAGATCATATCTTGCCGCACAAGGAAGGCCTCAGAACTTATGTCTAGAGCATCATCGCAATTGTCTACGAATGAAATACCTGTCAATAAAACTAAATCGACCAACCAAACTTCTATGCCTACCGCCATCTACGAAAATCTAATAACATGCCGTCGCTATTCTAATCACTTTCAGGAGTCTAGTATCCAAAAGATGTTCACACATTCTTTCCCGTCAAAGAGTTTAGTCCGACTCTGCGCAGTATGGACTCTTAGCTCTTAAAGCCGCTCCAAACCTCCACAAAAAGATGACTCCAGGTAGACCAATACATACAGCAATCAGACCTAGCAAAGTGCTCGTCCATCCATAATCCAGCGTTTGATATCTGGGTTTTCCAGTTAGCAATGCATTTACAATAAGTTAGCCGGGTTAAAAACTTGCATGAAAGGTGAGAATATAGGAAAGGCAAAGCCAGCCAGACACCTAAACATAGAAATCGCAGCTAAACCACTGGCGGAATATCTCCCATATGTATCAACGATGTAAATGTTATTTGAAAGCGTGCATATATATGCACCGGCTGTAAAAATCCCCACGCCAATATTAGGCATTATCCAATGCAAATGCACATGTGCACTCCATCCGTACCAGAATAGACCGATGGCCAGTAAAACGGTTGCAGGAATCATAATTGGGACGCGGAACTCAGGCAAGCCTTTACCATTGTTACGTGCAGTGAGAAACCGATAAATTCGATCGTTTATGTGGGTGGTTACTTCGGCTGCAAATGCAGTCCCAATTCCTAAAGAGAGATAATTGAGCGAGGCGATGTCAAGCCTCTCGTGGTATCGTTCCGTCCATAGTGTAGGGAAATAAGCATAGAGGATATAGATATTACCGTATAAATAACCTTGATACAGGGCTAATACCTGCACCACAGGTTGTGTTACCAATAACTTGAAAGGCCGAATCATACTAGTTTTTGCCATGTCCATTCTTGAGTTGTTTGGAAAGTCGTAAGGTGTGTAAAGTCCTTGGGCGCCTCCTTTCTCGAGTCTCTGTCTTTTTCTGCGCAACAGAACGGGTGTATATGATTCATCGAGGTAGAATAATCCGAATAGTTGAATGGCCCCATCAAGAATAGATGCGGTGAAAAAAGTCCATCGCCATGATACGTGCTCGGTGAGGAAGCCACCGACAATTGGACCTAGTATGGGTCCAATAAGGGGAGCCAAACTGTATATAGCAATGGCTTTACCTCTATCTTTAGCCTCAAATAGGTCACCTATAGTCCCAGCTCCAATCTAAATTGAAATTATGAGTAAATGTATGTGAGAGATCGTATGGAGTAATACCTACACCAACAGAAGCGCTTCCAAAAAGACCAGCAAGAAACCTCAGAACCAGTATTTCTGGCCCTGTACGAGCAAATCCGCATGCGGTATTGAAGACGAGATATCCCGCGTTAAACGATTGTAAAACTCTAGTCCTGCCAAAGATCTCCGAAAGAGGACTGATAAATAAAGGGCCAACAGCAAAGCCCAAAAGAAAAATCGACAGAATCATAGGCTTCTGTGCATTGTCGGTTACGTTAATTTCTGCAGCAATGACATCCAATGCAGGAGCAACGATAGTGGTTGAGAGGGGACTCATAAGCACAAATCCCGAAATTGCAATCACGGCCTTCCATTTTCGTGATTTGGACCAGTTTCTAGGATTCTCGGTGTCATTGGGACCATCCCACGAGACCTACATTATGTGAATAAAATAGCTACAGAACTCCCGAATCCAAAGTGGAGCTCACCAAACCAGGCTGATTTTGAACGTGACCTCCGCCTTTTATGGAACCCACAGGTGGTGGCGGTGGTGTCTTCTCAACGGGGGATACATCATTAGCTAAATTTGCAGATACATTATCGTTCTTTGAGACACTTGGATTCTCCGAGCCAGAAAATGTTGTTGAAAAGGTTTCGAGGTTAATAGCATTTAAGTTTGAAATGGGGTCGCCGAGATTGGCACTAGCTTTTAATTCCATGGCTCAACGATGTGGAAGGTAAGGCGCTGACACAACCAAGATAGATGGTTATCTTATCGAAAATATAGATAGCAAATTGGGAGAGAGAAATCCGTCGAGTCTTATAATCATAATCCTGGTCATATTTCGCATGGCATGGCAAATTCATTGTGGTTAGGGTTGATACTTATCCTGCAAGCTACGCTAATCGAAGGAGGCAAAATTATTCTACCAACACTTGTTTCTCTCGCTAATATTACCCTACAAGGGATCTCGGTTTTCTATCTACCTAAGTAGGTAGGTAGTATCCGCAGGTACGCAGGTAGGGTAGCTTGAATCTTAGTATGGTGGGTTTATAGAATGGATTGGTAGGATAGTCTCATATGCGACCTAACGTCTTACGACTGACTACTCAAAACTTTAGAAACGCTCATCAACAATATCCTTTAACTTTCCCGTGGCCAAATTCACGATCAGATCTTTCCCTTCAATCCACTCGACCTGCAAGGCGGCGATATTTCCAACAGTTCTGTTTTTCCCCCAGGTACCACTTTCTTCTATCAAATGTTTCTCGAAACTTTCAAGGATTTTATGGGCATTTACGGGCTTAGGCGCCACAATGCGGGAAACAACGACCTGTTCATGTGTTTCATCGACTCTTTTCACAATGAACTGGCTTCCAGTGTAGTTTCCGTCTCCCAGCACATTCTTTATCAGGCTCCTTAAATAAAGGAGTGGCAAGTGACTACTCCTTATTTTCAGTCCTACAGAATCGCGTCCATGAACCTTAAAGGTCTCATGTTCATAGTCAACCCAAGAGACAATATCCCCGACAGGATAGCGTAGCAAAGGTTGCTGTCTCCTTATCAAACTTGTAACGACTGTATTCCCCTTCACGCCCGGCTCACATATTGGCTTTCCGTTATCATCAATTATTTTGAGAACAATAAGGGGAGCAACTACTTTCAAGATGGATGATCAAAGGTGAGTATGAAGCGATGCGTGCTGTGTAGTGCGGCTGCTCGCAAGCGTACTGGCCTTGCTGTTGTTAAAATAAGGAATAGGGATCAAAGTTGTAGTAGAACTGTATGGATGAAAGGAAGATTAAAATAACAACAGGGATGATAATGCTGCAATACCAACGACGGAGGGCGCCCGTCAAGAACGCGAGAACACTGGCCATAGCAGACAAGCACTTTTGAAAGGAGAGTATCAAAATTATATTAATTCAAATTGGATTTATCAACTTATAAGCTTTTAATTAACAACGATTCGAGCGGGATCAGCCGAATCAACGAACCGAATTGGATTCGAATGATAGGGGTAACGTTACGTCCAACGAAGAAACCAAACAACCAAAACTCCCAAAACGATTCCTCAAATAATTACTTCTCCATGGGAGGTGCCATGATGATTTGGTTCATCACCTTCTTCGATTGCTTCAGATTCCACTTCGTAAAATCCTCTCCATACTCCTTCTTTGCCTCCTCAAAAATCTTTTGTTCGTTTTCATTCAAAGGAGTTGGTTTGCCACTAAATATATGTCTCGCCTCATTTAACTCTGCTATCTGCGAAGGATTGAGAGTACCTTCGGCCTCCGCTTTCGCTTTCGCTTCAGCTTCAGCTCTCTCTCTCTCGAAAGCCTCCGCATCCTCTCTTATTTCCCTCTCCATTGCTTCCTCATGTGCAGCTTCTTCTTTTGCATCGGCCGCAGCTTTAGCCTCTTCACGTTCTTTCATCTCCCTGGCGGCCTTCTCATTCATAGCTTGAAGTACCGCTGGGTCCACTTCTTTTGGTTTGACGCTCTTGCGTACGTTAACACTACTTCTTGATGAAGGGGCTTCCTCCGAACGGGAATCAAAAGAGGGCTCTGGTTGACGAGAGGGCCCAGGTTGACGAGAGGACCCAGGTTGACGAGAGGACCCAGGTTGACGAGAGGACTCTGATTGACGAGAGGGCAGTGGCGGGAAAAGAGGCTCTGGTTCAAAAGGGGACTTTGGTTTGTGAGAGCGCTTTAATTCAAAAGAGCCATCTTGCGCTTCACTATCCTCCCCAGTTTTCGGGTCAATGTGCCCACGTTGCTGCATAACTATTTCGTCCCATACAGTTTTAACCTCGTGCATATCCCACAACTCAACTGGGAGCCCAGAGCTCTCGACGGCTTGCTCGACGATGCCGTGGACAGCAGGAAGTGTCCCGCGAAAGGAGAACATGAGACCTAAACAGTATTGCTGCACTTTGGATACTGCAAGGCTCGTTGAGTGCTGGTATAACTTGCGTTCCTGCTGGAAACGACGATGGGCGCGGATCTGAATCGCAGCGATTTGAACATCAACATCCTCGGCATAGATCGAGGAAAGATAATTGAGGCCATGAGTGTCCATTCTTGTTTTTTTCACAACAGAGTTGTGAGTTTGGGTGCTTTGGAAGTAATTTGAGATATTCGAAATCTGGAGATATAAACAAATGGATGGGAAGGACCAGAAAATGCAAACTTCTTGAACCAATGCTAGGGGAAATTCGCCAACAATTTATCTGCGATTTACTCTTTGTCCCATATAAAGCTTTGTCTGCCAGAAACGGCTATCCGTCTTTTCGAATATGCATTTTCAGGTGAATTTTCACCATTTGACAAAGAGATCCTTTCAAGTTGTATACAAATTGTTAGGAAATTTCTCCTTCCGATGATATAGGCAGGATCTACAAGCGTAGCATTCTCCTAACTTTTCCTACGAAGTCCAACGATTTCGTATTTTGAGAACTGGCATTTGCAACTTCAATATCTTGGAAGGTAGAAAGAAGTCAAATCCATATTCATTGCCTATAAGTTATATGAAAGCAGCATCGCTTCTGAACATTATCCCGCAGCAGTTCTGTCCCCCACGCACCTTACTAAAGATTTGACTATTATTAGGGGGTGATGATGGGACAAAGATCTCCAACAATATAGATTGAGTAAATGTGAGGATATACTTCCTACTATAAGGGTAAAACCTCGATGATAAGAAACTTGGCGAGCCATGCACAGAAATGGGATATCAATGTTTCTACAAAGAAAATACAGCACATATAAAGTTTGATTTTGAAATCGACAACTTCACATGTATCAACAATATATCAAAAAACCCACCTTTGAATTTCGCATTCTCACCCCCTCCCTCAATGGGTCAATTCACTAATAACAACATCACTGTCCAATACTAGTACTCAATAACTGCAAAGATTCTTTAATTATTCCTTACACCGTTGTAGTGAACTATAACCTATTCATCTCCATATCCGAAGAGTCGAGTTACAAGTTTAGATTGAGATTGGTATCCGCCCATGCCGTGCCATCTGTCCGTCCATCCGTATTCATATCCGTCTATAAGCCAAAACCCCAACTCCCATGATAAAGTCCTCATTCCTTTGGGGAATATGCTGCTATGATCTGCAAATCTAACGCTTTGCATGATCAATCTATGTGTCCACCTGCTGAATGACTGAAACCACAGCAAACACAGTTATATGTGTGTGCCCCATCATCCTTACACCCAACATGCAACAATGACTGCATCCATTTTCCCAGCCACCGCCCGCCATTTATGCGCACATCTAATATCCATACTCATCATGCTGATGCATCGGACATCTCCCCGGGTGTTTCTCAAACCACTGCCTAATACAAGCCAAATGGAATCTGCAGAAGCATTCCAACCTGCCCATTTGAACCCCCGGCTCGTATTCCTCTAGGCATATCTGGCATTCTGCATCATCCTGACAATCTTTCTCTGTAGCAGTGTAGGGAAAGACGCCAGTGCGACGCGGGGGCTGGAAAGATGTCGTTGATGTTGCTGGGTTGTTCGCTGTGTTCGGAGCCGACACGCGGGATGACGAAGACTGCGAGGAAGGTTGAATGATGGGGAGTGAGCGCGTCGGGGTTGGTGAAGCGCCTTCGATACAGGCCATGATGTGTGCTTCGCGAGCAGCTTCGAAGTTCGGTAAGGATGTTGAAGGGAGCTCGTGGTGGCAGACCGGACATTCGTCCGCCTCTGCTATTCGAGGACGTTCCGGAAGAGGCCTTGTTCGTGGATCTTCACCAGACATATTGTAGCGTTGACCTATTGTTGATGTGCGGGAACTCGATGTATTTCGCCACTGAGGGGAAGGGCCTCTTGTATTCCTGAGGAAGGTGTGCTAAAATAAAGTTTTAGTCCTTTGGGTTCTAGTTGCTACTTGCAGAGTGAATTTCCTGAAAAATGAATTAAAAACTTACCATATCTTCCGTAGTATCGCGACCAATCCCGGCAACCTTTATATGTGTTAATTTTCACCGTACAAGAATAAACATAAGATGACATACCGTTGAAGATCGCGACCGAGTACTCTGCACATTACCTACAGTTGCCCTATCTCTTTCCCTGTACCAATTTCGAACTTCCTCGACAGCTCTCCGAGTCGCGATGGCTGAACCGCCCTGGAGGTCCCTAATTGGGGTACTAGATTCGCGCAACGTATGTGACCGGTGGTCTGCAAGTCTAAATCGAGACTCGCTAGGCAGACTGCCAGGTACGGTGGTAGGTGAAACGACGGAACTTTGCGATCTGCCATGATAGCCTAATGGTTGAGGTTCTTCTACATGGCCGGTCTGATTAGTCTGAGGGGGAGCTACGTTAGGATCTGGTACACAAGGGTTGCACAACCGAACTCTGTCCCCACCACCGAACTCTAGAGCGTTGTTGGTTCGACCCTCTCCTTGTGGATCCAGAAGGCGGTTGTATGTCGAAGAGTTATATGGAGAAGGTTGATCCGGAGGTTGTACGATGTATGGATAAGGAATAGTTATTCGATGTGGCGAGCATGAATTACATACCACACGACCACATTTCCTGTGGCATGTAAGTAACTTAATTTAGAGGATTTCCGTAGACAAACTAGTATAACCTACCGACAATGATGCTTCCTGTTTAACCACCCAAACACAGTATAGCAGATGGGACATTGAGTGACCTCTGAGTCCGGTTGCCATCTGGGAACAATAAACTCATTGCGCACTATGTCTCGTTCCCTAAAATGTTGCTGAAGAGGCCGTCGTGATGACGAACGAGATATTGTAGGTGTTTCATCCTCGGAAGACACATGAGCAGAGTATGCCGGACCTATTGCACTCCTCTCGCCGGCGACATGTGAAGTAGACGTACGTCTAACCGAAGAGCTAGATTTGGCAGAAGGGCGCCTTGAGGATGAAGATTGATATGAAGGCCTGCGGTCTGGTCCGGATGACGTAGTGTTTCGCCTAGAGGAGCTTGCAGAGGATGGAAACCTGTCCAAAGTTGTCGACATGTCCCCCTGATAACCAGCAGTGGAAACGCTTTGATCACTACCCTCTTCGCGCATAGGGGCTTTCCCGAGTCCTGCTATGTGCCTTGGTTCTGCAGACAAACTTTCTCCCTCGGAATTCGATGCATCACTAGTCCGACTTAATCTGAGCGTTGACTGGTCGTCCATCGTTGCTTCAAAAGATGCTATTTCGCCTTCTATCTCTGTTTGCCGCCCACTGCTTAGGTTCGTTTGGGATGCAGTGCCCACCTCAGACTCGGCTTCATCTGCACCAACCATTATCTGACTATTGAAGTTGTCGTCCGAGGATGAAGGGCCCATGTATCTTAGCATCTGCGAGTCCTCGCCAGAATCACTACCATCGGTATAGAAATGCGATCGAGGGAATAGACTTGGGCTCTTGAATTGGGTCCCTGGTGACAAGGGAGTTGACGAATTAGAAGGCCCCGCGGTTGGATTCGTCCATTGCTCATCCATTCTTGAGTTTGGGTCCCTTATCCGTATGTATGGGATGCCAGCTTATTTGTCGTTCGTAAACGTTGACCTGAATGTATATATCCTCAGATATTATATTGCTTGAATGTTTGTAAAGATTAAGGGTTTGAGAACCCAAGGATGATGCCCTTTAAATAAAAGTATTATCAGGTCTAATTACAATATTCGCAGAAATGGCTTTTGATAGTACGATATCCCTAATATCGCCCTTCGAGGCAGATTCGCGAGTTCGAAGTGTAGTATTCTCTTGAGTAACTAAAGGCTGAGGCGGGGTGAGTTGTACTTCACCACCTACAAACATCGTTAATTCCGCTCTTAACCACTTGCACATCCACTTCCGAACATACAAAAAGAATTGGTACTTACTCGCAGAAACACAATGATGAATTTACCCCTTCATCAACTATCTCGTCGCCTCTAAACCTTCTATCTCTAAATTCCAAAGATAAAGCCGCCAACAAGTAAGGTCGACCCGTCCGTATGATCGAGATTCGATCATTCGTGGCAAGGTACTCACGGACGATTCTTTCTTTCCTTTCTTTCCCTTTTCTCTTTTATTTTCCCCTTTTGCACAAACTTATTACTCGAAGCAAAATGAAAAAGACCAAAAAATTATTTGATACTGTAGGACAAAATAAAAGTTGTCAAAAATATTTAAATTAAGTTTATTATTAACGAACACACGCGACACAAAATCCCAATATTTATGAATATGTGCTAAATAAAATATGGTGAGGCAATCTAATGACATTTACAGTTTACTATGTACCTAGGTACTAATCACCTGCAATAATAGCCGTACTAAAAGTCTTATCGATCAGCGATAAGAAAGAATAGAGTGTTATCGGCACTACCTACAGAAAGGATAATTCCCGACATTTCTCAAGTTAACAACCTTAACCTGTCTATTTCAAGAAGATCCCTTAGACCCTTAGCTAACTAATGGATACTTTCACTTGCTAGGTGGGGCGTGGTATAAATAGATAGTATAAAAGTATCAACTAAGGGAAGAAACTATGTGAAGAGTAAGGATTATACGAGAGAAGAGGGGTACTACTCACCACCCTTCACATTTGGGAGTTAACAAGCTATGAATATAGTCCTTCGTCCCGCAAGGTCCTTATGATTTGCCGCCACCTATACCGCTAACACCACTAATAATCGAGTAATGCTAGCAGCATATACTCAAGTGAGCTTAGTAGTTGTAC
Source organism: Lanzia echinophila (assembly GCA_000812885.1). NCBI lineage: Eukaryota > Fungi > Ascomycota > Leotiomycetes > Helotiales > Rutstroemiaceae > Lanzia > Lanzia echinophila. The sequence goes on from JWJA01004841.1 coordinate 25,862, forward strand.
GTACATAGTAGATGCGGGGTCCTTATGCAAGCTCGAGGCTCAATTAACTATAGCATACATTGATGAAAAGGTTCAGCATAAGGAAATCGTCAAATAGTAAGAATCATGTATTTTATATTAAACATAGTAGTTGCAGCTTCATACCGAAACCTCAAATGTACTATTAGTTTGTTCTTTTATCTAATTGTACGGATCAAATCCTAATGTACCGAGAAGCCATGCTTAACCATTATAAACCCATACCAGGCGTAGTAAACAGCAGATCCACCAGGACCATTGCTCATCGCTCATTTCTTATTTCCTGTAAATACACCATCTAATGCTCCAAAAGTCTCAAGGAACCTTGGACGACAACGTTTTCCAAGATAGATCCCGGAGGAATATCAATAGTGCTGCCTTCTGTTGCTACAATAATGACCGTACCCTTGAGAGTAACTCCTCGGCCAAGATTGACAGCTCCAGTAATCGTCAAGTGGTCCAATTCGATAATCTTAGGAATGCTTCCGATTCTCTTTTGGAAATCTGAGACCTTCTTGAAATCATTACCGAGCTTGATCAAAGGAGCTGGACCGAAACGGTTGGGGTCAATCTGGAGTTGACCGTGCTTCAGCGAGTACAAATCAGATTTGACAAGCATGAGATCAGAGCAGGTCTTGACTGGCAAGAAACGTCTACGGGGTACATTGACACCGTGTGCGTTGTTGAAATGACGGATGGCAGCTCCAACGGCAGTTTCAAGTTGAACAATTGAAACATCGGATTCTCCCTTCTTGTCTGCAGGAATCGACTTGTTGTTTGGGATAATTTCCATCTCAAGCTCGTTGTTCTCAACAATACGCTTGACTGCTTGCAAGTTCAGCCAGATGTTGTTGGTGTTGAAGTACTTGAATTTCTTGATGGACTTGAATTCATTAACGTGCTCCTTTGGTACCTGAGCAATTTCGAGCAGACGGACGGATCCCTCGTAGTCAATGATGGTACCACCCTTGACATCGGCCTTGGTCTTGTCGGTCAACTCCATGATATATTCAGATTTGGTCTCAACCATGTGTTGCAAGATTCGGAGATCGACAACGGCACCCAAGTTGTCGACGTTAGAAAGGAAAACAATCTCGACACCTCGCTTGATGAGAGTCTCGAGAATGCCTGAGTTGTACAAAGACTCGAAAACATCTCCGTGTCCTGGTGGGTACCAGTCAGAGATAGGAGAGTCGAAGGATTTTGGTGCGGGAAGGAGAGAATCCTTTAGAATTCTGGGGTATCGAGATTGGTTGAAAGTGAGGATATCAATGTTGTGGCCTTCGTATTTCTTGATGATGTTCTGGGTATCATCGTCGGTGTTGAACGAGTTCATCAAAACGAAAGGAACGTTGACGCCATATGTGCGGTTAAGGTATTCGATTTGTCGGACGGAGAGATCGAGGAAGGACATTCCATCACGGACTTCGATAACTGATTTAGGACCAACACAACCCATAGAGGTACCAAGACCACCATTGAGCTTGAGCACGGCCAACTTGTTGAGGAAACCAACGGATTCAGAGTTGGCAAGATCGTTATAGTCGACAACCTGGTCATGCGCAGGTGGGGCAATGCGATCCCAATCACTACTGGAGATAATGTTAGCTGATCGTTCCTATTATCAGCACTGGCGAAACAAATGCTTACAGTTGGTTGCCCTTTGCCTTATCATTCAAATATCTACGGAAAAGAGCGAAGAAGTTGTCCATCTCTGTCTCGAACAGCTACCCCACTATCAGCATATTGTTCAACCCCTTATATGTGTCCCAATCATACCTTCTTCTCGTCTGGGTCGGAGACGGTGTCTGCGAGATTGTTGAGGGCATTTCGCATTTGACTAGCGGCCACAGATGTGGAAGTGTTTTCGAAGGCCTGGGACGCACTTGTTAGTTTGCGCGAATTACTATTTGACTGCTCCATGGTCATCGTAGGGAGTTTTGTGAAATTGGTTGGCTCTGCCCCAGTAGAAAAAGCGGGATGCAGTTCAGTAGGACTTTTAATAACACCGAAGTTGGATCTGAAATCGATGCCAATGCCAGGAGTATTATGGTGTAATCCCTCTTCTGGATCAGCACTGTCTCCTTGATGTATACATACACCAGGAAGATATAAAGACCATTGACGGTTGTTCATTTGTTTATTCAGTAGCTAGCTGAAGTTTGATTTGACGTCCACTAGACAGATTGGGAAGGAGGGGTTATTGTGAAATTCCTCTTTGAGTAATGCCACACATATTTATTGTTTTAGAAACTGAACTTCTTGAGATTTGTTGAAAGTCAAGAGTGAAAGCTTCGGTCTTTATAGATGTTCCATCCCGACGCCGACTTGTGTAGGAAGTGAATGTCCGGATGCCATGTTTGTTATTATTCAAAGGCGAAATAAAGACTCACCATGTGTGATTGTGTCTTTCCATGGTGTTTGCGAGCAAACTCAGCAGGATCACCATTTGGAGATAAGCTTGAAGGCTTGAGGTGGGAAGGAAGAGCGCTCTTCAATGCTGCAGCCATTTTGTATTTATTTTTTTCGATGTTATTGAAAGAAGTTTTGTGTATGAATGAAAGCAATTTCTTGGTTCAAATATTGAGGAAACGTCTTAAGCCTTCTATATGAGGGGGAAAATAAGAATTTGGTTAGCCGATGACGATAGATTTAACGGTTGAGATTGCTTGGAAATGATCTGCAGTGAATCCCACCATACCACACCACCACATAGAAGTTCAAGAGATATAAATAAAATGAAGAGTAAAGGGGGGTTAAGGGAATAAGGGGAAGAATTTACTTACATTTTGAAAGCAACAAGATGAAAATGAACAACGACGACAGATATGAACAAGTTCAAGAAGGAGAGATGTCAAGTTTACTTTATATGAATTCTTAGCTTCATATAGATATTACAAGGTATTTTGTCTAAAATCTTGGACCAAAGGAAAGATTGATGGGGCCAACCTTGAAAAATTGGGCTGGACTTTCTTTAATCTAACTAATAAAAATAGTGGAAAGTTGTGGCTTTTTTTACCCTATCTTCATCTGATTCGTCTTCTTAAAAAAAAAAACACCCTGTATAAAGGTTTTGTTGTTACAATTACTACCCACCATAATTCCGCATGAAAAAGCTACCTAAGCTGTTATGTTGTATGTTGTGGCAGCATACAATCAATTGATTGATCTTCAAAAATATTAACCATTATTCTTCTTTCCTGGTTTCTTATTCGTGGTCTCTTTTGTATGGAATATGAGAGAAAATTGTTGATGAATAAAAAAAAAATATGTTGAGGGATAAATTTGAAGGTTTGGATAAGAAAAGTACGGAAGTAACCTTACAGAGTTCTTTCATATGATTTCAACAATGAAGTGCCCCCTGATGATGTATATCTAGATAAGTAAGGAGTAACACCTATATCTTCATTTCTGATTCTATATATACTTTCTACTTACAACCTAATAAAGCCGTCGGGCCCCAGTTTCTATATAAAAGACAGAGTCTAAAACCAAGCTACCACAAGTTTACAAGACTTTATTCCGGTGCTACTCTGTACTGTATGGAGAACTCTAAAAGCTACCAGCTCCATTTTTCTATCCACCAAACTCACAGATTGGCTGAAAAGGGGGGAAGAGAAGGGTTTGGGTTGGCATGTATCATTTCCAATCTGCAAGTTTAGTAGATACCTGAAAAGCTGCGTTAAGGTTCACGTCGTGCTATTAAAGTGCAACTATTGCTTTAACTATCAAGTGTATGTATATATATGCACCTTACCGTTATATATCTATCTTTCGTACCATTATCTAGGTATCTACCATGCATGTACTTTTTCGGAATCCTATATCAATATCCATCTGAAGCCATCGAAAAAGCTGAGAATGTTGGTGATAGTAAATCCATGAGAACGCCACAAGGAACATAATATACCGCCACGTAACAACGAATCCGGCCTCCAAAACGTTCAAGCTCGTAAATTCCAGCAAGAATCCCACGTGGGGTATTCCTCAACGGGAAAAACATTCAGCCATCCAGCTTGTGCCATGCCGCCGAAAACGAGTTCTAGTAATTTTAGATATTCAGTTGCAACAAATAACTACTACACATGGTATTTGAAATCAATGTTGAAGCAAGCAAGCAAGCAAGCAGGCAAAATCGATATTTGAGAGAAGTTTTTTTTGTTTGTTGCATATCGCATATCAGGATGAGACATGCATGAAGATTTCCTCGAATCAAGAAGAAGAATACGGTTGAAGTCGTGCATGAAAATAGCCTCATCCCGGGTATTAACTTTCAATATCGAGATATGAGATATTCTATTTCAGCTACATGTTGAAGCTGGAGGATATCAATGTTACATACATACCATGAATTTGGCACTCAACAAAGGTCTAGACTTGTCAATACTCATTTTCGCACGTTTACCATCCAATTTTCTTGCTGTAAGCATGGTTTTGACACGCTGTCCAGTTCATTCATTCATCCATCCAATATTCGCTCGGCGTGGACCGTCCCGATTCATTCTCCTCGCACGTTCAATATCGCTTGAGACATGAGGAACGTGCCATACATAAACAGTGCAATAATAATAACCAACAACCCAACCCAACCCCTCAAGCCCTCCGAACCCCACCCAGCATTATTAATGTTCGGCCCATCCATCACCCAATTTTTAATCAACAAGACAAGACGATGNACTTCGGGTTTCTAAAGCCTCTATNACGATTGATTGCATTGCTTGTGTTTGACNGCTCTTTCGAATACCGTTTCCANTTCGTCTCTAGATCTGCTGTAGATGCGGAAACATACAGATTATGTATCCACACCACGATGCTACGGGGTTTATATCTACTTTCACCGATATTTGGACTTGCTTGATGAATTGCCAAATGCAGTACATACATACATACACATCTATTCTCCACGCGTCTATTCTTCTATATTTCCTTTGAGGGATGAGACAATTCGTACACTCCGAGGTCCAATACCAGTATAATTGTTTTCATGGAGTGTCAATATTCCACAACAGCAAACCCTTGTATTACCCTCACGGTACGTTTCTTCCCCCCTTGCTGAATCATGTCACACGAAACTCCTATTAAGTAAAAAAATTCCGTCATATAATTGCGACGTGCAACAAAATCCTTTTCCATTCAACTCTTGAATCCTACGCCTTATCTGTGCCTCTTATCCACATATCGCATGTACCTGCCGTCCATCTTCTGTCAGCATGATGATGATGTCGCTTACCAGTACTTTCAAGTGAACCAGATACAAACCCCTTTCGTCATCTCTCTATATCATAGGGATGAGCAAACTCATAAATAGTAGTAGTGGAATCATGCTTTTGTGAATGCTTTTGGATTGTTTTTGTATTTGATTTGTGTTTTGTTTTGTTTTGCTTTGTTTTTCCCATTCCCAGTCCAGCAATATCGGTACATAGTAACCGGATCTTCCCTCCCATCCAAATCAGCGAGGTGTAGCAACAGCCCACCATTTCTGCTTGTATGATAGTATACCACATCATATCAATAATCCTGTTCCCAATCGCCGGAAGCTACCCCATACACTTTCGTGATATCACAAACACAATTCGTTCCTATGTAATGTCGGTACCATTTATACCATAGCCATCGAACCAGTCGAGTCGAACCAAATCCCTCAAAACACCATTATCATTGTAGTCGTAAGTGGGCAAGGTCGCCTCGTCTGATTCGTATCATTCCGTTCGTTATTAAAGTCCGACTTCTGCTCAGATTCCCCATCCCTGATGCCTATTGGAACTTAATTCTCCCTGTGAAATACAACACAACCACCACAGCGGCGGCAATCAAGAACGCTACTAGGAAGGTGACCCCAACACAGATGTAGCGGCATCTTCTCTTTTCTCGGTATTGTTGTTGCAGCCAATCTTCACTATATCCATATGTAACATGTCAGTAAACCAACCAACCTTTCGACGCCGGGCCTCTCTCGCTCCACTTGGTGCGGATGAGAAAGAACATACCCATCGTAACCATAGCCACTCTCCTTCCTCGAACCCGCCCCTGTGTCACTTCTCTCGGTAGCAAAGCCACTCTCCAATTCCTTCAAATTCTCCTCCGACATATGAATCGCCGTCGAAAACCTCTTCCAAAACTGTGGATCTCGTACCAAACCCATACTTGGTGACTGTTGCATCGTCGAGATGGGGCGCTGTGGAACTTCTTGCTGCAGGGGTGAAGGGCGATGCTCCCGAGCACCGAAATTGCGCGGTTTACCACCCATAATGAATGCGACAGGTATTATTTAGATATTATGAAAAAGATGAAGGTGACAATGTGAGGAATGGGAAAGTTATAGTTGTATCATCCAGCGGTTTTGATAAATTGAAGTCTTGTGGCCTTGGAGATTGTATGTTGTTTGTGGGATGTCGTTGATGCTACAGGTGACCAGGTAAAGGTAAAGGTAAAATGTACAAAGTGGCTTTCTGTGTACGCTGGTGAATATTCATAAAGGCACGAAAAGAGTGAGTGCTTCTTCGGAATATTCGGTTTTCGAAATGAGTGTAATCACAATTGTCCTCTCTAAAGAAATGAAGGTGACTTTGGGAAGAGAGAGTGAAGAGACTGAAAAGAGAGGAAGGTGAGAAAGGTGAGAAATTTCTCAAATAGGAAAGAGCAATCTTCAATTTCACTGAAATGATTGAAGAAAGCAGATTTGTAAGTAAACACGAATCTGGAGGAAACAAAACATAAATAATGTATGTAAGAAAAATGTCAAAAGATTAAAAGAAAACAAATTAATTACACGGCACCGATATACCTAGAGATATATATATTAACTTACGAACAAAAGACTAGGTAGGCCTTTTTTTACTGGAAAGAATCAGCTTTCCCAAAGGAAAATTGAGAAACAAATGGTAAATGAACAAGGACCAACTCTGTAAAACGATAAAAAATGATACTATTAAGAAACAACTACCTAATAAACATTGACCATTAGTTCATCTGAAAGGATTCTTTTCTTGCTGCTTTTGATATATATTATAAAATACTTTGGCATGGATTTTGAGGATATACCCAGTTTGAAGCATATTCATAACAAAAAAGACCTACTTAGATACTATGTATTTCCATGGGTAAACCTAGCCATTTCTAAACATAAAAGCAGCAAAACAATAGAAAAGAAAGATACAGTTCATCTTTTTCATCATTATAAGTAATATATTTGTGCCATGAACCTGGAAATATCATAATACACAACGATGTCGATATCACTTACGAAGTTACGAAGTATGTACTGTATTATTGCTGACAGCAATTTAGGAGATTAGGGGGC
>JWJA01004842.1:0-20913 GCA_000812885.1 Lanzia echinophila
GCAATAGGCACATGGTTCCAATCTGGAAGAAAAAGAACTGTTTTTAGGGGGAACAGTTAGCAATTGAACGCTTTGATAGACGGGAATTGGCAAGGCAGAGTTTGGCTGAAGAGAGGGGCGTTAAACTTACTGCCAAGATCTACATCATAGTTTGCAGTAGCGGGTCCATTGATTATAAGTGGACCAAGAAGACCTAGGACAGTGGGAGTTAGTAGTGTGTCCCCATTAAAGTGAAGTCAAAGGATGGAATGTACTCACCATCTCCATATTGCAAAGAAAAGTGAGAGTGATACCAAGTGGAGCCATATTGAGAAGCATGGAATTTGTATGTTAAAGTATCTCCTGGTGCAATAGGGCATTGAGTAACACCTGGCACACCGTCATATTGCGCAGTATTGAGTTGTCTGACTCCATGCCAATGAACGGAGGTCCCATTGTATTGGAGGTTGTTGGTGACGTCTGCAGCTAAGAGTTAGTGAAATGGACAAAAAAAGATGGAGATGATAGACCGAAGCAGTCCACAAGACGTACGGATAATTATGTCATCACCCTAAGAGCATGCAATATTAGTGTTTGCTATGTGAGAGGGTGGGAAGTATATCATTACCCAGTCGGCTGTCAATAATGGCCCCGGAATCGTTCCATTAAAGTTGAGGGTTGGACGTGCAAATCCATCAGGGCTAAGGGTGGTGTTTTGGACACTTAACCAGTACTGCATGGTGTAAGATTTCATTGTACAAGTGAGATTGGTACATTGTACTCACCTCTCTAGTAACACCAGTGGTCACAGTAGTGGTATAATAGTCTGTAGATGTATCATACTGTCCGAAGCAGCTTCTTGTGGTGGCAGTGTTTGCACAGGTTGCACGAGGCTCTAGATCAGAGGGTGTGACGACTTCTGCAGCATAGGGCAAGGCCGAAGTGAATGAAAGATATGCAAAAGCTGCAATTGAGCTAAAGAATGTAGTCTTCATGATGAAGGATGTCAAGGTTCTTTGAAGAATCCAAGAAGAATGTGAGATGTTGCTGAGTTGAAGTGAGGTGATGAGGTGATGAGGCGATGAAGAAAAATAGATACAGAGGAAAGAGTGCTCTTTAAATACCTGATATTGATTACCGGCGGCTACCTTTGCATCTCTAGACTCAATCAATCTTGTGTTGTTGATGGTAAGCTAATTTCCAATGCACTCCTGATTCTGCAAGCCAGACGCCGACGATGCCCAACTGACCACATTTTGGCCGAATACCACGATGCACCTTCTTCAACTTAGTCCTAATTCTGCAGGTAAAGATGTTGGATAGCTTGTCAACTGACTGTATTCTATGAATTTGTGGTGATTCATCTCCAATTCGCTTTTAACCTGCACGTCGTGTATTCAGGAGAAATTGAGTAGTATTGTCAATAGCTTCAATCCAGTGGAGCCGCTCGCGAGCACTTAATCAAATACTCCGTGTTATTGATTCGCTCTTCGGTGCTAAACTCCTTGATGAGGAAGTACAGTAAAACTCACAATAGCTTCAATGCAGTGGAAGCGCTCGTAGGCACTCAATAAAAATTCCATCTTATTGCTTCTTCAACTTCCGGCACCAGAACCCTTGATGCGGAAGGTACGATGGGACTCACAATACTGTTAACAACGTCCAAAAATGGAAGAAACAATGATTACTTCAAATTTTGGTGGCGCACTAGGCGACATCTTCTATTTGTCAAGCTGCATATGTGGGTGAGAATACGATCTAATCCTACAATGCGCCTCCTGGATAAACTGTCCGATTGGAGATGCAGATACGTTGAAAACCGCCAGATTTACCGCCCAGGCACCGGGCAACGCCCAGAAAACCTCCAAAGTTAACTGACGTCGTTGCTCAAGCCAAATGAGCCACACAATACGTGAAGGATTTTGCCAAAGTCTATATCTTTTGAACATGAAGATCTTTGCCATTTTCATGAAATTTTCAACGACTGTCTCGGTCGCCGGCAAAAAGATCATGACCCTAAGAGAAAGCGTGCGACCCTGCAGACGAGTACCCTGGTAAAGAGAGGGGACAAGGGCGGCTCGAGCCCCTTGTCAACGGTCTTAAATTATAACGACGGCTCGCGAGCATCTTGCGGATAGGAGATCAGATTCTGAACACGATGCACACCAAGCACCCGCTGGTACCTGCTTAATGGGAGAACATACTTGAAAACCCTCTATTGATTCGTGCGATTATATGTCTAGGACTACTAGGTGGATAAGATCGTGCATTGCACCAGACCTAAAACCGCCGTGGGCTGCTAGGTTTCCGGCCCTTTGAACCAATATCTTTAAGGGACCAACCCCCCACAGAGTTGGGAATTGTCAGCACTATCTCAATGCTAATAGACACCCTGTATAATTGAGATTATCAATGGTAGTCTAAGTCAATAAGGGTTGGCTGTAGACTGGCCTCATGTGGATATGCTGTAAACAGTTGGCTTTCCTCGGCGTGGATTTTTGTTATCTCACGTAACCTAAATTTTTCTCCATGCGTTCATCGGGTAATTGGCGAAAGGTATCATGGGGTGGTAGTGAGCACCCTGATGATGACGACGACTCATTTCATTTTGGTGGCGGGGAAGAGTTGTGGCTGTCACGTTTTCGGTCCATGCAAAGTTGCGGGGAGAAGCTACCCACAATTCGTATCCCGCGTGAGGACTAGTGCCAATATTCCTCCTGCTTTGAAATCCCAGAATAAATTCCTGGCCACAGCGAACTCCATCCAAGAGGATTCAAAATCATATTCATAAGGCTGTTATTGGACGCCACATATTGCCAAGGTGCTTTATCTTATCAACGGAAGGACAACATGATTATCCCCATCAAGTGGAGGTATTCCATTGTTGATATTAGTCAGTTAACATCCTGTACATCCTGTACATCCTGTACATCCTGTTCATCCTGAAGTCGTTATTTATTTCATCCGCTTGTCATGGATTGAAAAATAAAGGGTCGTTCATGCCCGAAGTTGTCAAATCGGTCCATTTCCAAGCTAAGTGTTGATTCGGCCCAGTCCCCGATAGTTTCGTCGATCACCTTCCTTCCTGAAGATAGCTTTATTACCCTTGTCCCGAAACCCTCCCAGATTTATGCAGTGTTTTACCTATTTGACCCGTGCAATATCTTCGCAGGCTGTGATGGTGTGGTACGCACTTACGATATCAACGCTGTATGCACGCAAGAAATGAATTGTAATCTCGGTTTCCCAATCAAGTGAATTCGAAACTCCTCGGAGAGTGTAAAGGCAGAAGCAAAGAAGGGGGTAATGGAAAAGTAGATCCTATGGAGAGAGAATCGCAATATGGCATGAATCGATGTCTTCTGGGGATATCATATCCATGGATTACATGAGTATGAGTACGGTATCTCAAAGAAGCTCATAGACGAAGACCAATCGAAGGACCAAGAGTACTTCTGGTTGGATATTTCATCCAGTACTGTTGTGCATGTACTGTACGTGGGTGGGGGCTCCCCATCAGAATAGTAATGATAACCTCAAGAATTAACGACTGGAGGGTTCTTAGAGTAGTCGAGAAAGAGATAATGAATATGAAGACATACTTCCATGGAAATTGTATATGTCAATTATGAACAATGGTTCGTGATTGATGTTGCGGACTGCAGCTGTTCATATATGGAGACCTACTAGGCAAATGGCAAGGTTAGACATGGGGATAAATAAGCATTACGAAAAACTTTACTGACGGCGGCGGGGTTCGTTTCGTATTAAATACCTACAGGTAGATAATTTAGATCCCACAACTATCACTGATCGTTCCGTTTGTTTCGAAGATCTGCAAAATTATGTTCCTCCTAGGAATATCAACGCCTCGGTATTAATCTACATCGTTGGGTTTGATGGATTATTGGCGACCGGATGTCCGTTCCGCACAAAGTAAATTGCGCTCGGTCTTGTCCAATGCGAACCGGTTCTTCTTGATTAAAGTTGCAGTTTGCTTGTCAAATACAGGTACCCGTTTCCAATCACTTCAACAACTTCATCAATTTGACGACAGCTAACACAATACCAGGGCTTATAGATCGAAACAATCGCGATGTCTCATCGAAATATCTCCCGTCTCCATCTGCCGAAAATTGCGTCGACGAACCAAGCATGCAATGGATGTAGATCCGATAATCTTGCCATCGTTGATGATCCACATACACAGCCTTTGTTGTTAAGGGCTGGCTATTCTAATAGCCGTCTCGCAAATTACCATTTCTTGACAACCAATTCCTGGAACAAGATTGAAGACAACCAGGTTGAACACACTTGATAATTTTATGTGTGTATTGACATGTGAATAGCGCTCTAAACCACCGCTATGTGTCAACGCGCCCGAAAATTATCATACACCTATATGTTTTGAGCTAGGAGCGAATACTTACTAAATTTCGGTCGCTTTCGCACAATCCTAACAGCTGCATTTCCTTGGCTACCGATGTCACATTCAAGCCAACGAAACAATGGCTTTCGAAATACAAAAAGGCGCAGGACAGCGGGAAATAGCCGTTATCATCCGAATCGCGATCCAAGATTCATCACAATGCGGAATTGAGATGAGACGCATTTATTCAATGTGTGAACCGGGCTCGAATATTTAGGCCTTGAAGGGCGTGCCGCTCACCTACTACCCCTACAAGTCTAGAAGAGTATCCACGATCTTGATAGCAATCGATTGAGAGTGCCACGAGTCCGGCACAATCACAAAGCCTCAAAGTTGGGTGCTGGCTTCGCTGGTTCGACGCGGGTATCTCATCATCAATCAAATTGCGTACAGGTAGCAAAATCTATAACAAACCAACTTTTCGAAAAAGTTTTGACCGGTGCAAGTCGTGATGAAAATTTCAATACAACATCTATCAAAAGCTCAATAGATAACACTGTTTGCGAATCCCAAAGCTCAATAAGAAGTCCGTTCTATAGCTAAAAATCGGTCGGCAAGCGTTTGTTCATTCTCTATTTAGGTACCATATATTCACACGACCATACGAGCAGCTAAAATCTTATCTGTGTGGATGTCAACGTAGCAAGATATCTCTTAATTGAGAAAAACCTCGAACGTTAAGGTATGTTTCATCCCGCCCCGGACAAAGAATCTCTTCGAGCTTCGAAAGACTGGGACGGTCATAGAAGACATAAATTCATGCTGAATCTCGACCCATTGCACATTGATTCTATTAAAGTTCCGCTTCACATTGCAGTTCTTGCTCCTTGTGGTACAGCTGAAGATCAGTCGCTATTCGATTTTGACGTTATATCGATTTTCTACACTCATGCTACCTAGCTATGGAGTAAATCCCTTCTTAAGCAGTCAAACACGACACCAACCAGATTTACAGTAACTCAACCATGTGCATGTCTCCTCCTCATATACCCCCAATCACCTGCCTGTCCGTCAATACACGGGTTTCACCGCTCTGCCAGCATAGCCTGCGACGGCATAGAATAAACTAATTCTTAAGCTCCTGTAAAGTCCTTCGTACTAGTATGCTCTGCTCTCGTCTTGTTATTTGTTGGTGTACATCGTGGCGAGTACGGGAAGGCAGTCCAGATCAAGACATAGGAGGACTTGGCTATTTTCCGTGTACCCACGATCGTGGCATCCTTGTTATGTGATCTAGAAGTATACAGAGTACGCTCGAAGTTATGGCCACGTGCGATGTGATAGTGATTGTTTAATTAGCACATATACCCACAATAACAACGCACCATCTTGTTTACCTGGTCACAATTCGGAGAATTTCTTCGTAGATAAGGGTCTTGCGCTGTAAGGTTACAACTTACAAGATATATTCCGACCCAGATATTCAGTCTACTGGTATTACCAAGTACGTACCCCGCATTTCCATATCTGTGGGGTCTCATTCCCAAACTCAACCTCAACTTCTTTCGAAGCGCACTTGAATACTTTTTACACATACTTGGTTGATGAATTTAGATGTATTATTGTCAAAACCTAAATTTCACAAGATGCCTTCCTCGTGTCCGAATGCCAAATGTCGTACAAAAAGAGTCATTTGCACCTGAGATGGATGGAAAACCGATGATACGCGCAGCTAGACGGCTTATCACCAATAACCAATAACAGCATGAGAATGGGGCGCCAGCCGGGGGCAGCATCAAGACTTCCTAATGAGTTAAGTTAACGCCAAGGTGGTTTTCAATACTAACCAAATGATATAAAAAATACAAACCTAGGGCGCACAATCTAATGGAAATGTTGAGTGCAATAATTGCAATAATCGCTGCATAACGAATGTAGTCGCATACTCTATTGAATAAGACGATATCAAATTGCCTGTCTTGAGCGCAAAGAATCACGATAATTATAGGATAATGAATGGAAACCAGTGAGGCCACATAATGTACGAAGGAGGTACGGGAATTGAGAATCAAGTTGGTTGCTTAAATATTGCATCCGGGCTGACTCTGCATTCAATCACATTAGATCCTTTCCCGCCTCAATGCATCGAATCTTGAATTCCCATTGGATCGTTCCCACCTTGAATCATACCCATGTGCTAGGCACAACGTGTTCACCACGCTACCTCAAAAGCGATCTATCCCAAACTTTTGTGATTGCAAACAAGCCATATATGCAGTGGTTTTTGAGCCGACAATTCTTCAATATCTACATTCCTTTTGATATGTTTCTTACCTAGAGCTAGTGTTACCAGTTTCTTGGAGACGGCGAATAGTACCATACCCTTGGGTCAGGCTTGCATAGGAATGATCATGAGGACAGGAAACTAATTATCAAAAAGTGAATACCTAGGTATGTATATGGAAAGAAAGTTTCTGAAGCTAGAGAGAACCTAGGTAGACAAAGAATGACAGGTATCTAGACTACCTAGACTAGACTTCAGGAACTCTAGAATCATTTTCACACTAAACCCCACTATATCCCCAATAATATCTTCCCCCGCCAATTTCCTCAATAATGACAAAAGTCACTCCACTTGGGCCAGAATTCACTCAGTAGGCCAACAAGGTTAATATCTAGGTAGTACCTAATTCATTTGGTAACCAATATCTCGCAAAATTCACTTAGGTAGGTATTTCAATCAACTGCTCGTGAACTGTCAAAATGTCCTCAAATGATTATCACTAACCTCTAATCTGATAGGATTGTTTTGCCAAGAAGCATCAATCTTGGGATCCATCCTTGGGAAACCTTCTGACAACCCTTGAAGGAAGTTTTCGAACTTTAAATGTAAAAAAAGGTATATCCCCAACCTCTTTATTTGTTCATATACATCAAGTTACCTCGTATCTTTGTATCCTTTGATCCTTTCGAAATTACGGTTTGTTGATGACAAACAAATAGATATCAATTCACTGTCAGCAGTGTACTAGGTACATACATACGTACATAATCAGCCCAACAAGACATCCTCTTTATTTTCCCTCTTGGATACCCTCTTCTTTCGCTGTGCCGTTCGAGGCAATAACTTAATCTCTACAACAATTACAGCTGGTAACATTCTACAACCATGGCGACTCTTTTATTGGCGATCGCGACAATGATCGCAACTGCTACAGCTGCAGATCGTGCAGCACCTCAAGGTGGGATCTTGGAAGGCGGCAACCCAACAACATATGATTCGAAGAATCCAATTATTCTTTTCATTATTCAAGTATGCACACCATTCTCATATTCCCCACTGAATTGCATTGGATGGTATTGCTTCGATCAGTCATCTGCAGGGTCTTCGTTTGAGGAGTTTCTGCATGGCATGGCGCAATATTATGGAATATATCTTTGAACCTCCAGTCTGCGTAAAAGCAGATTTCGAAGGACTCTCTCCAACCATTTCAACCGCATTGAAAAGACTTAGCTAACATGTCTTGGATTATAGGCAGGCATAATCATCATCTTCTGTCGTCTCCTTCATTACCCGTTATCCTTGTTACGACAACCCCGCGTTATTGCAGAAGTTATAGGTGGGATAATTTTGGGACCTTCAGTAATGATGCGCATACCCGGCTTCCAAGCTACTATATTCCCCACACTTTCTATGCCAATCTTGAGTAACGTCGCCAATATTGGGTTGATACTTTTTCTCTTCTTGGTCGGGTTGGAAGTCAATATGAAACTATTTCTCTCCAATTGGCGTGTCGCGTTGGCTGTAGGGTTTGCTGGGATGACACTACCATTTGGATTGGGTTGCGCAATTGCCTGGGGTATATACAACCAGTTCCACAATGACGCTGGAACTGTACCTATCTCTTTCGGGGTTTTCATGTTGTTTGTAGGGACAGCACTCGCGGTATGTGATCCGTTTCACTCTCCATATTTCTCTAATACTGATATATATATTCAGATTACAGCCTTTCCGGTACTATGTCGTATACTTACAGAGTTGAAACTTTTATCAACACCCGTTGGAGTCACCGTCCTGGCTGCTGGAGTAGGGAATGATGTTGTTGGCTGGATTCTGCTGGCCCTTTGTGTAGCACTGGTGAACAATGGATCAGGCATCGCAGCGTTATATGTGTTGCTTGTTTGCATTGGCTGGACCCTTTTCTTGGTATTTGCTGTTCGGCCTGCGTTCCGCTGGATTCTTCGTCGCAACGGAAGTCTAGAAAATGGTCCATCGCAGGGTATGGTTGCCTTGACTATTCTGATGGTTCTGACGTCCGCGTGGTTCACTGGTATTATCGGTGTCCATCCCATTTTTGGAGGTAAGTTTGATTCATCGATATGGTGTGATCTTCTTGCTAAGTAGGAAAATAGCTTTCCTTGTCGGATTGATTTGCCCCCATGAAGGTGGATTTGCTATCAAGATTACAGAGAAAATCGAAGATTTGGTTGCTGTGTTATTCCTTCCGCTTTATTTCGCCCTTTCCGGGCTCAGCACTAACCTCGGCTTGCTAAACGATGGTATCACATGGGGATATGTTATCGCGATCATTGTGGTTGCATTTGCTGGAAAGATAATAGGTGGTACGCTAGCGGCGAAAGCTTGCAAGCTTGTTTGGCGCGAGAGTTTGAGCATTGGGGTCTTGATGAGTTGTAAAGGTCTAGTAGAACTCATTGTCTTGGTAAGAACATGCCATCTGCAATCCAAATTTGTGCCGAAGGCTGACTAGAACAGAACATCGGGTTGCAAGCAAAGATCTTGTCTACGAGAACTTTCACAATGTTTGTTGTAATGGCACTCGTAACAACTGTTGCGACGACACCATTGACGTCCGCTCTATATCCTCCATGGTATCAAAAGAAACTTGAAGCCTGGAAGAGAGGAGAGATTGACTGGGATGGGAACCGACTTTCATCGGAGGGAGATGAATACACACCAGAACGCTCAATTGAGAAACTTGAAAACGCTCAGATTCGACGACTTCTTGTTTACCTTAGACTCGAGAGCCTTCCTAGCTTGTTTACATTCATTGCACTTCTGGGTGGAGACAATACAACTCCGGTCACAAAAGTCCATCGATCAAAATCTGAGCTTGAAACAGTCAAGGAAACCGAAGTTTACGGAGAGGAATCATCTACTGCTCTTGTCAGAAAGCGGCCACTTGAGGTTCATGGTGTCCGTATGTTAGAGCTTACGGATCGTACCTCGTCAGTAATGGCTGAAGTTGATGATTACACTTATCGTGATCCAGTTGTTAATGCTTTCCGAACCTTCGCCCAACTAAACAATATTGCCGTTTCAGGTGGCGTTTCAGTTGTACCAGAAAGCGATTATGCTGAGGCTCTCACTACTCAAGCAGCAGATCACTTTTCTGATTTGGTACTCATCCCATGGACGGAAGCTGGCAATCTTCCAGTCACCGATGCACATTATGAATCATTTTCAAGCGGACTGCAAGACATTTTTGTCCAAAAGACACTCGAAAATGCTACTTGCAACACAGCCATCTTCATCAATCGTGGGTTTGGTGGGTCTACAACGCAACAGCCTCGATCTCTTCACCAAAGCAGTAGCCGTCTTAGCATTCGTAGCCATCGTTCGGATGCTGTGCCTCCTATTGCAGATCGTAGTCATCACATCTTTTTCCCATTTTTCGGTGGTGTCGACGATCGAGTCGCTCTGCGATTCGTTCTCCAACTCGCCCAAAACAGTAATATCACAGCCACCATTGTCCACTTTACCACCCAGATCGATGACGATATGAAACTTCCAATTGAGCCACTTTCTGTCCATACCTCTCGCCCTGGCACTTCAGGTGGCATTTCGCAACATGGCAGCAATTCCGGCTCTACTGCTTTACGTATTACCGAACGTATCGATACCGAAGATTTCCACACAGCGACCGCACAAGATACTGGTCTTCTCCACATGTTGAAAGACACTCTTCCTGCAGCTTTATCGAGTAGAGTTGTCTTCGTTAATGTTTCAACGTCAAGGCCACTTGGGGATTGCTTACAACACGCTAAAGCAGAGCTAGGACAAAGCCCTCGAAATGCAGGCGATTTGATTGTTGTTGGTAGAGGTAGATCTTCAATCGTTAGAGCTTTGATTCAAGCAGAGGGAATCAGCAGTGACTCAGGAAAAGAAATGCGCAAGACCGTGGGTGTGGTTGCGGAGAGTTTGGTGAGCAGCGGTGTGAAGGGCAGTGTTTTGGTTATTCAGGCTGGCGGTAGAGGTTTGGATGCTTAGATATATTCATTTTCTTGTCGGTATTTTTGGAGAAATATCAATGCACTAGGAATGGGGTCTGGTTAGGATACTGCTTGCAGGGTATAGTGCTTGATTGGTCGTTTGGGAGCATATGGTTGGGAATGCATTATATCCGTTTTACAAATACAGCATGGTATGGGGTTTTTATTTGGGTCACGAGAGCTTAGTGTTACGCTCGGTTCATTCATTTGGATATGCTAATTTGGGGAATGTTGGCGATATATTGGATTTGATATATTAGACCTGGAAAATGTGTTTCCAAAGGTTGGACATATGGGGAGTGTTCACTGGCGATTGAATTTGAGCCTTTTCTCATTATATTACGTTAAAGGTTGTGGCTGGAAGTCCACTACAATATTGCACTATCTATGCCACATTTTTTAGTGATTGAATGATACATATACATGAGATTATACTTGCTTCCATACCATACTTTCTTGGTTCGTATGCATGTGTTGGATAGGTAGATGCAAGATAGATCATCTACACTTTATAGTCACTTTGACTTGGCTTGACTTGACCTGGTTTGAATGAATTGGGGATATGGAATCCCAATGCCGCTGGACTACTTGTATATAATAGTCCAGTATTATTCCATGAATCCTGCTATCCACCTCGGTATATCTTCTTTATCTTCATCAGCCATTCCAAGGTTCGTTTGCACATCTCCATAATAGGCCATATATTTTTCGGATTCCCACTCCTTCCTTGCAGGCTAATTAACTAGGTTAGCCAGGCTGCTTAGAATCAAGATCACAATGATCCAAACGATCATGGGCCCAAATCCTATTGCGGTATTTCTCCCAGTCCCCAACCAATCGTACTTATAATTTTTCACCGCTTCATCCCACTCGGAGAAAGGACTGCCAGCAGGGATGTAACTTGGTCTATGGAAACCCCAAATTGTACGAGTCGATATCTTTTGAGCCTCAATACGATCAACCTCTTGAAGAAAATCTGATCATTTGGGTACTCGGCGCCCGCCAGAATATACCTAATTGGGATGGAGGGACGGATTGAGATTGAGGATAGGGACGATTCATGAATTATGATTCAGCCTCATTGAATCTATGTTCAAGGAAACGTTGTAGTTCTAGGTGCTTCGAGTGAAGTACAGTATCTATAGGGCAATACGTTTTTTCGCTGAAGTAAAGATAATTGCGCTGTTCTTGCTGTTTTGTATACATCACCATCCCTTTGCTCAAAAGAGTAGACGCGAGATAGGAAATATACGAGTCAACATTGCATATATATTGTTCTCCAGATCCTCTCTCATAGTCATCACAGCCAATCCTCGGATATTAGTTGATTATCCCGCTCGCTATGGATTCGCTGGCTCCGGCAATAGAGAACGAGAGGTTCCTTGCAGCCGTGGAGAACGGTGGCATTTCTTTGGATAAATATCCACAGGAAACGATTTGTGAGAAGCCTCCTCCATCGCAATCGCTGGAAGAGGCAAATGTTGCGTTTAAGAGAAGCGCGCGATGCGGAACTCTTCTGGGAGCATGCTGAGCTATATGATCTCAATCTAACGAAGCTCGCTTGACCTATTCTGATTCCTTCATTTAAGGATGGAAAGGAAATTAATAAGCCGTTGGTGCAAGTAGAATGCGCGGCTTATCCATTGACTTCCTCGCTGAAGAAGCTCTCGTTCCAAAGATCGTATTTACAAAGTCAATCGGGTGGACAATTCGACAGTGCGGATTGGGAGGTTCCGGCCGAGTCTTTCAATACTAGTATTCCTGAACAAGGCGTTGCGTGTGGCTTTGTCGATACTTTTAATTTCACTAATCCGCCTTCGCTGGCTGGCATCTTCAAACTGCAAGATAGTGTAGGGTAAGTACATGATTTCCCTCCATTTACTGTATATGAATTCCCAACTCCTCCCCTCCATACATTACATGGCATCCATAGCCGAAAAGCCACACTAACAGCTCATGCTACGCGCCAGACACTGACTCTAGTTCTTTGTACACTTCTCGCCTACTGGACACCAACCACCATCTGGCTCTCTCCCAAAGCCGATTCGGTGATCTACGATTCTTCACCCTCGCCATTCGATCTCCTTGCTACCTCTTCGTTCGCCACTTGCCCTCTTCTTACCATCTCGTCGGACTTTGCAAGCGAACTGAATCTTCCTGGTAAGTTATTCTGGAAATCGCTGGTATTTTCCAGATACCATATTGTAAAACAGGATATGTATGCAAATCGCCGCTAGACTTCACTACCAATTAACAATTACAGTGGATCGCTGACCTCTACAAGGTATTGGAAGATTCGGTTGCTGCTGCTACAATAGTGACGAGCTAACTAAGTCAGTCAAGGCAGCTAAGTCAGAGTCGGAAGAAAGGGAAATGATAGCCAAACCTCCTTCTTCTAATCTGGGACAAACCAAACGAAACCACTGTAAATGCACTCAAGCTAAGCTACACAGGAAACGTCCCGTGCATCCCCCGCATCATTCACCTGGGCATCTCAGCCCCTACCAAGCCCAGATACTCCTGTCGACCCCATCCGCCTTTCTTCGATACCGCTGGTACTGTTGGTACCAAAAGCTTACAACCATGCGACCACCATGATGATGTGAAGAGTATTGTGAGGCTGCACATGAAGGCTTTCCAGCTGATATCCAAAATCTCACTTGAATGCATCAAGAACTGTGCCATTATCATCAAAAATGACAAATAGCGACCAAGCTTGCGCTATAGAAAGCAACATCATAGTGGTAGCAACCCAAGCCACAGCAGTGGAAAACAGCATCGTAATGGCTCTTAGGGTTCCAGTTGTGATAAACATCATCATCATGCCTCTAATGCGAAAGCCACTTGCTCGCTCTGGACTCTGGAATAGTCAGACATATGGTCTTCATAGCAAAAGATATAATCGAAATCCATCAGCCCCCTACCCAAAAAACGCAATCCACCTCCGAATCAAGCACCAACTCTCATATCATAAACAAACATAACTACCGCGAATACAAGTATAAGAAACCACGATCTCTCAGACAGCTATGCCGCCACATCATCGTCGATGAGCACGCAAAAGTCTGACTGGTTGTGGATATCCCATAAACGGGTGTTGCCATAGAATTGAACCTGCAGAGCGAAAACATATGTCCTCAATACGCTTAAATACCAAGTAAAACAGCCTGAATTACAATGCATGCTCGTATTAATTGGTGTCGAAGTTATTGTGATGATTGTTTGAGTGAGTGAGTGGATGTACTAATATATTGATCCAATATATTAATACCTAGTAGCTAGAATTTAGGATTTGGTTTTGATACTTTGTAAAATGGAGACGATTTTATTTCTCAACACACACACAAATGGCGATAAATGGAATTGAAATTGAACAGATAAACCTTCCAAGATACAAAATTAAATAATATTTATTCATTGCTGATTTCTAGATGGCTACAATACTATTATCAGTGTTGAGGATACATCGCATCGCATCGCACAAAAAATCCTCAACTCCAAAGCCTCATTTTTTTTCTCCTTCCTACAAAAACAGGTACAACAATATCCAATGATAATATATATTCCTTCTCTTCTTCCACATCATAATAAACAAATAAAACAAACTAAAGAAATAAAAAATGTCCCATCTCCCCTCCCAATCCCCTCACCCACCAAGCCGTTAAAAATGCCAGGCCCTTTCAGACAAACCGACAAGATACAGCCTGCATTTCTTTTTCTTTCCAAGGAGAAAAAAAAAGAAATGCGCGATGAGAAGGTTTCTAGGAAAGATGGTTTTGCAATTGGGTTTTTTCTGTGGTACGATTGACACTCTGTTGAAAAATCATTAGATCTAAGAAAAGAAGATTTGACAGAGCAACTTGGGGTTTGTATATCGTACCGCCGCACGTTGAAGAAGGAAAGGAAATTTTTGGGAGGGGAGAGGAGGTTTTTATAGATAGGAAAAAAGAAATTTTTGTGGGTGGGGAAGCTAAGGTTTGTTTGGGTTAGTGGGAGTTGGACTAGAGGAGAAACTTTAGAAAGTGATGGGATTGGCTGGTGTTGAACTTTAATTTGTAAGTAAAGATTATTTTTTTGATTTGCTGAGATGATGATGAAAGGTGATATATATCTATTTCTTCATATTTGCCGGATGGGTTTTCAAAAGTTGGTTCTCGCTGTCGATCTGAAGCTGTACCCAGAGTTCTTTACTTTAAGGATGTGTGTTGGTTGAAGCTTTTTGCGCAGAATCTTACCACATTGGAATGTCGAATACAAATTTTCTCAAATCATCACTGTTCAATCACTATGAAATTAATACTAGAATCGAAGCAGAAGATTTTCTCTTGTATGCTTATTGTTATATCATTTATCCACCAAAGCAGAAATCATCGCGCATCTGCTAACGCCGTCCATGCCTCAATAATGCTACTAATACCATGCCTTGTGCACCTCTTCGCTCTCTGATATCATTCTCAATCTCATTTCATCTCATCTCATAATCATAAATAAATCATGTCTCATCCTCATTCTCATTTCAGTATCCTCAATCAATGATCGTGTTCAATCTTCTCCAACTTTCCCGGATCGCGTTTCTCACCCGTCTCGCCGATGATCCGAAGTCTATCCACGCGCACCCTCTCGCCTTCTCCATCACCATCCACGATGAATAGCACCAGGCTTGCGACGTTCTGGAACTTGACGAAGCGTAATGAAATTGTAGCTGTGCCGGTAGCATCCCAATCATTAGCTTCTAATGTGATTGATTGGGCGGCGGGAACGTCTTCGGCTTCTTCGAATCCGAGAATGTGTGCTCGGTTTGTGTAAATTTGTATCGTCTTTGGTCTCATGGGGACTTCGTCATCGTCTTCTTCTTCGGCGGTTGGTGGGATGGAAGTAATCTGAAATGAGTTAGTAAATTATGTAGATGCCGCGCGCAATGTATAACCCACCTGTATGGTATGAACCTTCAACGTAGATTGGAAAGGCATGTAAAGCATAAGCTGCTCATCTGTATCACTCTCGACCCAGTCCTTTGTCTTTGACTCGGATGCCTTTCCCTTCTGCAGACCAGTAGGTTTGCTTGACTCGAATAATGTTCGTACACCACCAAACTCACTATCTGCATTCAGCAGCTCCAGTCCTTTGACATCGACCTGATCCGTCACATCACTGTAGCCCTTTGGTAGATCTCCAGTGCGCCATTCCCCACCACTACCCGAACCACCCGCAAATGAAGAGTTCCCTCCTGCCTCTGCAGCTAGCTTCTTAACGGCTGCTTGAAGTTTGTTCGAGTCGGTGCCTGTGATTTTCTCGGTTTCTTTTCCTTGTTTGAAGATTATGAAGGTCGGCATACTAGAAAGAAAATATGTTAGTAAAGGCAATATAGTCTGATTGAAAAGCGCACGCACGCGGTAACATTGTACTTCGCCGCAACCTCTTTTTGTGTATCAACATTAACCTTGGTGAAAGTGATTTGATTTGGCCGAGACAACTGCTGGGATAGCTGCTCATACAAAGGCGCGATAGCTTTACATGGCGCACACCAATCCGCATAAACTATCAAATGATCAACGTATTAGCTAGAGTCCTTGGTGACACGAAGAAGGGAGACCTGGGGGTTTGTTGATAGAATATGCAATAGGAGGGGTTGGCGGGGTAGCTTACAATCTGCTACAACTATTCTGGAACTCTGTAATAGTCCACTGAATTGTGCTGGCGATGCGATCTGTACTGTTTTCGACATCTTGGAAAAATAATACACCGAAAATTGTTGATGATGCTGAGAAATCAAGGCGAAGACATGTACAGCACCTAATCGGTTGGAGTTTGCCGCTTCAGTTCTTGCCAAATTGGTGTCTGCACGTGATCAATCATAAATTTATACGATTTGAGATTCAAATACGATGAAAACTTTCACTCCAGCTTTAATGCGCATGGCAATTCATAGAGCTTGGAAATGTTTGCTAAGCAGATATTTCCCTGCTGTAGCAAATTGCTGAATAAATTCTGTTAAGAAAAGTGAATATATAATATAGCACTCGAGAATATATTCAATTCGCCGGATCTTTCAAAAGCTCAGAACTACCTAGGTATCTCCAAAAGCGTCGCGCCTGTAGACCTGAATCTCGAGATACTAGCTTTCAAAGCGTTATACCTATATTGGTCGTCCATAGAAGACCGTCCATAGTCAACGCTCGACCTCCCACCCAAGATAGGTCTATACCCAACCCCTGATACTATCCCAGTCCACTCTATAATACTCCGAAAGTGCATCCAAAATATACAAAACCAAAACCCAATATCCCGCCTATGCCATGCCCATTGCGCCTGTGTCGACCCAAAGCTCCCATGAGCACTTTTGCTCATTCTTCAGCTCTGTAAAACCCCCTCTTTCCTCCCTTGCTCGTCTTCCCCGTTACTGATCCCCTTCAATATACATGCTACTTCCACCATCACTCTCTATAGGAATGCCTCTAGCATTGACCTTCTTTGAGCCAGTAGCCTCATCCTTCTTCAAACTATACATGCCCGTCCTTTCGATCTCTCCTTTCCTTTTCGGCAAGTACACATTTGGATCCGTACCCAGACCCTCCTCAATATCATCCGGTGAATACCCAGTCTGACCCGCCTTTTCCCCAAAAGAATTCTTCCTACCCCAAATCTTCGACCAGAACTTTGGTTGTTTCAATGACGGCGACGTACTCTTTTCCGAACTGCTCGCCGAAGACGTGAGCGACGATTGCACCTCACACCTCCAAACCTCGATGCGATTAGATGACGTAGATGGCATGTTCCACTTGCAGCGACTATCGTCCAGTCGATTGAGATTCCCGGAAAAGAGTTTGATTTGTGGCATCTTGAAAACGGTTGCGGGAATGGCTTTTTATTAAGTCGATTCAATGCGAGGATTCAAATCGGGTTCAGGTGTGAGGTAGGTGTGATTCAGTCAGCTGGTGGTAGCGGGGTGATCAAGGCGGATGATGAGTAGTAAAATGTTTTGGAGGAGTTTTGGGTGGTCAGATATTATTTATTGTATGAGAAGAAGGAAAAAAACAAATGAACCTAAAAGAGTGAATGGGTGTGGTAAAAAAGAACAATTTATTAAAAAAAAAACAAGATAATTTTGTGTTTTGAAAATAAAATAAGAAAAAAGTCTATTATGGGATTGGTATATAGAAGGAATCAAGAATTATCTCGTGATGTAACCCTTAAACCAAGATAAAGGGTTTTCTAAAGTTACTTTTATAGTGGTAAAGCTGGAGATAAGTCTGGAGACAACTTTGCGGGGACAACAAGTAAGATAACCCCACGCCACATGCCAAGCTTATAAAAATAAATTGGTTTTAGTTAGGATCGACTTGTAATTTTCTTTTTTTTTTCTTTTTTTCTCCTTCTCGTCGCTGATGGGGAATTTGTTATTATTTATATAGTTTTTGTATATCAATCAATTATTATTTAAAAATGTAATTCTCCACTCATTTTTATTTTTTATTCTTCTAATCTTGGGTCTAAACTGATAACTAACGATTTAATAGAGCCGAAGTGCCGAATAGTAGCCCATGACTAGATTTAATTTATCATTGTTGCATTTCTAGGTATGGCAGCACTGCATGCACGCCTTCAAATGAATTGAATCATATAAAATCTACATAATTCATATAATGAATTTGATTTTGGATTTTATCCTCATCGTGATACCCTCATCACCTTCATGAAGGGGTAGTAAGTAAGTAATAGGCTTTTTGAGACTTTGAGAGTGGGTGTTATGTACTACTGTACAGTGTAAGTCATCCCTTCCTCTCTATGCGATATCTACCAGACACCTCTCAGTCTCTTCCTTCCTTCCCCCATAGCCTGGACAAATTAACTGCTTGTTACCTGCCTACTGAGTGGTAAGTATTGAAGCAAATGTTTTTGAATCCATCCACAAAGAAGCTTCCAATGGTACTCTAACATCTCGAGGCACGACTTTCCTTCCAATCTTCACTGTATCGTTTCAATGAGATAAACCCACGTGGTTATTTCCTATCATTGGTTGGTATTCATATTTATATTGAGCCATGGCTTTTTCTTCCTTTCCCTCCAAGGCTCATCGTGAGCCAAGAACTCCGGATGTCAACATGAACGGGTCCTGGTCTGGGCTCATTAACATCTTGGCATATTATTGTTTGTCCTTGGCCAGCCAATATGAGACTGCTCGTGTGGTGAAGTGTTATTTCAAAGGAGAGCTTCTTGCATCTTGTTTACTATTTTGTGTATGTCTTATTTATTGGGGGTCGGGGCTGGGGTTCCTCTATAGATCCCATCGTCGCGCTGTTATTGACAAGCCAATTCCGATAAATGTTGAATCATATCCGAGAAAGTTGGAAACATTCATCCTCAGCATGTTTGACCACGAAGGAGTGCCGTTTCGGTATCTTCTCCTTCGATATTGCTCGAAATCTCTTACGACGTTGGGTGCGGTAATCTGTTATCACGGCTACAGCTCCGAAACTGCAGAGCTTGTTAACTCACGCTTTATTATCGGATGCATTATATGTGCCTTTGCCTTCAACCTACAACCGTCTAGACGCGAGGCCCAACTCGAGCAGGCACACGAAAAAGTAGCAAAAGTAGTCCAGCAAATGCGCGAAGATTTGTACAGAGGATCTCATGAACAAAAGCATACACCACAAGAGACAAAAATGCCCCACCAAAAACACCGATCCAGAGATCATGACTGCAAATTACCACCTCTCCCTATTGCGCCCACATCACCTTGCAAAGGATCAACAGCATTCCATCCGTCATTCTTCGGCACGCACACATGTCTCTGTGAGAGATGGACTATTTACTGGAAGGAATACCATCAATACAGGCATCAGTTCAGGTATTTCCCACCAAGCCAGAAATGCGGCATACCGGTTTCCGAGCTGGACAAATTCAGTAGATATCAGGTCTTTTCAGAGGTTGAAGCTATCTTACGACTACATCTCGAACGGCGGATAATGGATTTTCTAGACATGGAAGAAAGAGGCAGATATGGATCGCAGGTTAATGATAAGATAATCAAGATTCATGATGAGTGTATGCGGGTATTGGACAGCGCGAAAGTCAAGCTAGATGTTGTCGCTTTGGAGGATGGTATCGAAGCTATGTTTGGGATGATGGTGGAAGTTTACATAGCTGAGTTGGAGTGGCAGGCAGAACGTGAGAGAGGAGATATGGCTTTTGGTGTGGACATTTTACTAACCTAATATGAACGGGAGGGAAGTTCATCTTTACTATGTTCGTGCTCGTGCTCGTCGGAGCAATGATCCATTGGTTTAGATGGATTGTTATGGAAGGAAGGAATATCGATATACAATTATTCAGCCTGAGCCTTCGTTGCTCTTATCCATATTATAATGGAACAGCAGTAAAAGTTATAATTCAAGAATCAGTCGTTTCTGAACCTTGAAATGAGTGAAAAACGCAAATTGAAAATACATGCTGAGAATTAGGTATTACTAATAGTCAAGGGAGCTGTTTCTTTTGAATGTCCTCATACATTGTGAATCTAGTGATGATTGGTCTGGTCTGGTGGAGTGATAGAATGATTAGTCATCCACTCAACCTCACTGCTTTCTCCTTTCTTTATCAATTTCGAGCACGGGGCTGTCGAATGAATATAAACAAAAACATTATACCCTACTTAAATTATTCCTTCAAGAGCCAGAAATTTGCATATACACATTTGCAGCAAGCAGCATTGAATGATTTCTACATAACATCGCATTTTTCTCTCTCCCCGCATTGCGCATTACGGATCCAACAAAAGTGGAACTTCCATTTTCCAGCTCGGAACCGGGAATTGCGATTTCATTTATTTATACTCCTAACTGCGGAAGAAAAGGAAGCGAAGGGAAGAAAAGGATTTCATGAAAGTAAGAGTGTGTGTGGTTGAAGGAAAGTGAGGTTGTTTGGGGTGTTATGATATTTTTACTATCTTTGCAACAAATGACATCTCTCTCATATTAGCTACGCTCATGGGAGGAAAACGAGATTTATTTTATATCTCACCAAACGATAACAAATAAATTATTTTTGTTCTTTCTTTCTTTCCTCCAAACTTCAGCTACATATAACTGAGGATTAGCTACAAATTAGCATACATCCACGTGCCGCACCCACACACACACAACATGGTCCACCACGCAGTCACGCGCACCAGCTGGCTCATCCTCTTTCTTCTCACGCGATGCTGTGCAGAAGTCGCTTATGAGATTGCTGTTGAATCATTCCTCATACCGAGGAGGTTTTTATAGATAGGA
>JWJA01004843.1:0-10387 GCA_000812885.1 Lanzia echinophila
GGGTACAACAATGATATCAACATCTCTTCACTCTCTTCAACCTCATGTAATAATTTCCCGCCAAAAATCTCTTCACTGGATTTTATTGTCTCCATTTTATCTGCTCTTGATCTTGCACGAGCACGACGCTGCCAGGCTCTTGGGAAGTGGTGTTTTGAACAAACGAGGAGAGAAGGCAAATATGACGCCACCCATACTCCCGTTCCCGCCCACACAACTCTCCACAGAAAGCCGCAGAAATGCCAAGGATAAATGGCGGAAAGGCTTCGATGGACGGCTAGAAAAATGCGAGCTGTTGGAATTGTTGCAGTATAACTGTAATGTGAGATCAGAGAAGCATGGGCGCATAGACTCAAATAGTGTGGTTGTTTGTCAGCCGGTGGAGAGGCTGTTCAGAAGGTGAGTGGGTTCCAGAGGCTCCTTGGATATGTGAAGAAGATGTGTGCTGGGAGGTGAAATGGAACTGATCAATTGTAGATGTAAGGATCGGGACGGGAGTTTTATAGTGGAAACAACTGCTTGGGAACCGGCAAAAGGAACGGAAAAGGGAAAGTGAAAGACTAGAAAACGATCGCCGACAGGAGAGCTGGAGCTTGATCAAGTTGATTATGAGATTTAGCAGACGTATCCGAACACAGCAATAGACAGAGGGCACACGTCAGCCTCGTACTTTAGATAAAGCGATCTCAAAAGTTCATGTTATCACGGGATCACGCGGTGCGGTCTACATTACTAGCTTGGCTTGAAGGCATTTTACGTTTTATTTGCCAATTAGCTATGTACGCTACAATAAGACTAGCTCATGGGAATCCATTATCTGAAACACCAGCACCTTATAAATGCTATCCGGATGCACCCTTTCGTCCCAAACGCCACGCTGAAATATGCTTCCTTCATACACACCGAAAGTTGAACCCCCCAACCAATGCCTTCGCGTTTTCTCACGGCTCCAACTGCACTAAATCTGCCGATGTCGATAGTAATGGAGATGGAGGCGGATCGGGATGTAGTGATTTTCTCTTCGCCAGTGCACCCTTTCTGAAATATTGTTTCTCAGCATTGACGACCATGCTTTTGTCATCTAAGACCTGACCATTATCTCCCGCCAAACTGCGCATAGTCCTTTCCCATAAATCATGCCTCTCCTTGCTTCTTGGATCTTTACTCGCCATCTTCTTCATATCCTTTTCCTTGCCGGCCTTACTAACATTCACCAACCGTCTCAGAGCCTCTTCGCCCATCCTCGCATTCTTCGCTGCCTCTTCTCTGATCTTCCTCGGATCCGTTACACGATCTGCCTCCTTTGCTGTCCATTTGTATGTGTGTTTACTTGGGAATGCTGGAAATCCTTTAGGTATATACGCTTTTGTCTTTTTATCTGCTTCACCATTAAGCTCCGGTCCTAATATTTTAATGATATTCTGCGTTATGGTATCTTCTTCAGGGGCCGGTTCCTGCTCCAATCTTAACTTCGGCACCGTGATCGGTGGCCGCACATGCGGTTCTAGCGATGCAAGCGGGAGCGAGAGTCTGTGAAGCGCATATTCGAAATCGTAAGGTATAGGTGCAGCTCGTCGTGCATTTAGCATAGAAGCCGTAACTTGTGATAGGAAATGTGTAGTATCTTTTTCAAAAGTCAACTTCAATTTCTAAGCGCCCACAAGTAAGAATACAAACATGTATCAACCTCCGCGCACATAGCTTCCAAAGCTTCCTCAGTTGCGGTATCAAATCCCACATAGTCTAAAGTTGAAGCAACTGATCTTCGCAAAAGCTGTCGCACGTTGGAATCGAATAAGGATTCACCTTTCATATCGCATGCAATCTCATGCTCGGGGGGTGGGGTTTGAGGCAGTGTTGGTTCGACGCATCTTCTTTTGCTAACTGGTTCCTCCATTTCGTCGTCGCTGGAAGTAGGAGTGGATCGTTTTCTTGAGATCGGAACCATTGTCGCAATTGCGTTTTGCAGGTTATGTTCGCGGACCGAAGGGCGATTCGTCCTTTAATTAATATGCAGTCATCGGTTCGTTGTAAGTGATTCCATAGTGTTGTCGCAAAAATTGAATCTGGTCTTGTTTTAGACAAGCTCAATAGTCTCGAATCCAAAGGTCGCGCGTATCACGTGTTAGACAACCGTTTTAACGTTTTCGACATATACATGCCTGAGGCAATACACTAAAATCGGCAGAGTGGGAGTTGCTGCATCAGGCGATTTTGAACCTCATTCCCGTTTCTTAATACGATTAATAAGAACACAACACAAAGAACTTTTCTCCTTGAAGCCTACGAATTATACAATGGCAATTAAACCAATTACTGGAGTAGGTCCCCTCAGATGTAGTTAGCACGGACTGGAAACTTCTCGTCTGCGATTAGCAACAATGGAAAAACATGGGCTGACTTTTGTCTTTTAGATGCTCCGAAGAGGGCTTGTCCTTGATCTCAGCGTTGCTTTCGGTACGTTTTGTCGCTGTGGTGGATGGGATACTTGAATTTGAAATATGAGGAGTGGATTGTGGAAATCAAATCGGGGGGAAGTGGAGAAAACCAATCGACTAACACCACCAACCAGGTCTCGGAACATCGTTTGGATACCTCTACTGGTAATTTTACCTGATACCAGCAGATCTGGGAGCGCAGCTAATTATATGACCAGGTACGGATACCATGTCCCGGCCGTCCGCCAACGCGATCGATTCTACTCAAAATTGGAGGATCAGAGAGCGGCAAATGCTGCTGCGTAGATGGGGAATGAGAAATGGTTTGGGGGCTTGACTTGATCGCTTGATAGACAGATGGCAGATGGAGGAGGCTGTGAATCGAAGGGAATTGGAACCGCATAGTTTTATACGGCAGGGATGCGAAGCTGTACATTACCAACGTCATGATGTTCAGGCAATGCATACCATTTCTAGGAACCTCGTGTCTGCCTTCTATCCAGATGCCATAGTGCAATAAAGTGCCAACCCGAGCAAATGGTGTCATAGACGACTGTCGACTCCTCATTACAAACATGTGATTTGGTTGGAAACATAGATTTTGAACAATGGGGCCGGATGAGGCACGGGTCCTGGATATGTACTACAAACTGCCGCAACCGCCACGATATCGACTGGACTTGGGGGGTTATGTACTGTTCTAGAGGGGTGGCTGTTGAAAGGTAGACAGGTATTATTTCTTATACAATATCGGATTTGTTTAATGGTAAGTGTTCTATGCATTGAAACATGACTTCTCATGTCATTGTTTGGGTTAGTATGTAATTGTTATCGCGGCCATCTACAGTCAAGACGTACTTATAGCATCCAGATTCCGACACGCCATTTTATACCCGCATCAAGTTTCCAATCCCAGCGCCTTCGTAATGCATATGTCAGCTACTACATTCTCCCCTTCATATCCAAGCCCCAGGATCGATCTCAGTTCCTAAATCCCTGTCCTCAAGAAACTTCCTACCCTCTAACTCCTGCGGGAGATATTGCTGAACTACCTTCCCATCCTTATAATTCGGGTTGTATTTATACTGGTCTCCATAACCCAATTCTTTCATCAGTTTGGTGGGGGCATTTCTCAAATGAATAGGGATGGGTAGATTTGAACACCCGGGCTCTTTTAAGGCCGAGAATGCATTATTTAAAGCTCTATACGCTCTTGTGCTTTTTGGCGCTAGGCACAAAGCTACTGTTGCATGAGCCATGGGAATGCGACATTCTGGCATGCCAATTTTCTCACATGCTGTATATGTACTGGTAGCGAGAGTCAGCATGGAGTTGTCAGCCAATCCTATATCTTCTGATGCCATGATGACCATTCTCCTTGCAATGTACAAAGGATCTTCACCAGATTGAAGCATTCGTGCCAAGTAGTATAACGCAGCGTCTGGGTCGCTACCTCGAACAGATTTGTGAAACGCTGAAATAGTATCGTAGTGTTGGTCTCCAGATCTATCATAGACTAATGTTTTGGTAAGTGAAGCTTTTATATCATCTTTTGTGATATTAGGCCTTGTCGATAATCCCATGGCCAACTCTAAAAGATTCAATGCAGTTCGAGCATCTCCGTCAGAAAAAGTAGATAGGTATTCGAGCAGCTCTATATCAATCAAATCCGAAGCAGTGTAGTTCGGCCCCTCTATTGCTAAAGCTCGCTCCAAAATCTTCAAAACATCCTGATCTGTAAGCTTTGATAGTGTGAAAGTCCGACACCTCGATAGTAGGGCATTTTGCACTTTGAAAGAGGGGTTTTCGGTCGTAGCTCCTATGAGGGTGATCTATTGTCTCAAGTTATCTCTCTGCGCTCGATCGGCAATTGGCCACACGTACCTGTCCGGATTCCACAGGCCCCAGAAAAACATCTTGTTGACTCTTTGAGAACCGATGTATTTCGTCGCAAAATATTATTGTCTTCCGGCCAGTAAGGCCAAGTTCTCCTCTCGCCTCGGCAAATATTTTCTTGACCTCTCCCACCCCCGATGAAGTACTATTAATCTCCACAAAACGACTTCCCACCATCGCAGCAACACACCGTGCAATGGTAGTCTTTCCCGTGCCAGCACCACCCCATAGAATCATTGAAGGCACGCGATCTTGCTCAATAAGGCTCCGTAAAACTCCTTGGGGGCCTACCAATTCCTGGCCGCATACTTCATCTAGGCTTCGGGGGCGCATACGCTCTGCCAACGGCGCAGCTTTTTGGAAAGCATTAGTTTTCGTCTTCTTGGCTGGCGGATCTACTTTCTCGTCTTGAACAGTCTCGTCCTCTATTGTTGTGTTTTGCTCTCTTTCAACACCCTCGAATGACCGCTTCCGTTGCATCTGGGTTGAAGTTCCATTCGCAACGCCATTCTGAACTTTCTGCTGAAAGGTCGTTATAGAGCCTGGTTCTATCTTAGGGGTGGGATATGATGCTGCCTTTCTGGCTGCCGGCGTAGAAAAAAAGCTAGACACCGAAGGCTTTTGCGTTGAAGCTGGTTTCTGTGTAGCTGTGCCATTTTGTTGCGCCAGTGGCGGAGAACCTGTATCAATAAAACTCTCACATCCCGAATCAATGTGGCTGTTAATATCCTTGGGTTTGACAGATTTCTCGCAAATAGGACAAGCAACCATACTTATTAACTTATGTTTGTTGTGCAGAGACAATTGTTCATGATAGGATTCTTTAAATGGCAAACGCGCCTTCTCAATTGATTGAATTGGCGGACGCGTTTGGTAAGCACCGTTTTTAAGTGGGTGGCCTTATCCTCGGCTTCAGGGATAAGTAAAGCACCGACTCAAAATCGCACAATTAATGGCAGCTCTAATTCACAATCACGATAAGCAATGGTGCACAATGTGAGATTACTTTTTACGATGTTTGGATTTTTAATGTCCATGAGCCTCTTGCTATGCCATGTTTTGGAGTACATCCTGCCCAGTGACAAGGAACCACAAACCCCGCAAAGCCATAAACCCTTATATGATTGACGCACGCCTTTACACCACCCTCTATGCCCTCGACATAACACCCCAGGCCCGAATGATGTTATCCGTATATCCTGCGAACAAAGTTTGTCCATCCGCGCTCCATGCCAAACTAACACACTCTGGCTCTCTGCTCTTCTTGCCAACAGCTTGGAACTCTGGCTTCAACTCGTCGACCTTGCTCTTCTTCTCCAAATCGAAGATGATGATGCTGCTGGAGGTGGCAGCGCAAAGCCAGTATCTGTTAGGCGAGAAGACAAGAGCGTGGATCTCATCACCGGCGTTCAAGGAGTAAAGGTGCTTGGACTCGTTCAAATCCCACAACATGGTGGTTCCGTCCTTTCCACCTGATGCGCAAAGGGATCCGTCTGGGGAGATTGTGACGGTGTTGATGTAACCGGTGTGTCCGATGTGGTCGGTTTGCAATCTGCAAGAGCTGAGCTCCCAAACCTGAAAATCACAATCTTAGCATAGTTCCAAATTGAATGGCAATTGGTACAGTTGGCAGGTATGCGAAAAATTTCAGTGCATTGGTGTTAGTTGTCTCATGGCTTGGTCTCCCAAGCTCTGAAGTAGCAAATACTTTTTTAGTTGCAAAGCATCATATGGACATTCGCATACCCCCAAATTTAACAATGATGAAATTGAGCTTACCTTTACGAGCTTGTCCCATCCTGAAGAGACAATGACGGGGTTTTGTGGGTTAGGGCTGAATCTAACGCAAGAAACCCAGTCGGCATGTCCCTTCTCAGTGATGGTGAACTTGCAGTCACCGAGGGTGTTCCACAACTTAATTGTTCGGTCGCGGGATCCGGAGACAATTTGTCTGTTATCGGCGGAGAAGGAAACGGAGAGAACGTCATTGGTGTGTCCAACAAATCGGCGGGTGGTGGTACCGGTAGCAAGCTCCCAAAGGCGGAGAGTCTTGTCCCAGGAAGCGGAGAGAGCGTAGGCACCGTCAGAGGAAATCACCTAAAAATTGAGTCTCAGCATTCAATTCCAATTGCAAATTGCGCTCAAAAAATCCCAGCATTCCTGAAATCAATCATGGTAACATACACAGTCGGAAACAATGTGGGAGTGACCGTGGAGAGATCTCTTTGGGTAACCATATTGAGTCTCGTCGCGGGTCAAGTTCCAGATGATCAAAGTCTTGTCGCGGGAACCTGACAAAAGCATATTTGGGTTCTCAAGAGAAGTCGCAAGAGAAGTGACCCAACCGCTGTGGCCCTCGAGGGTGCCCTTGAGGATAAGTTGTTCCGCCATATTGGGTTGTTGATCTGTTTGACGAAGATTGAAAGACGACGGTATTCCAGTATTCTTGAGAAATATTGTTAAAATTCGTGGTGGGAGGTTTTCTCTAAGCGAGAAATTTTGGGTTGGGGACTAGTGCACGAACTTTACACCCGAAGCAAGCTATTTTTGTATTTTTGACTTTGATTTGCTTCACATAAACAACCAACCAAAAAATATTATTGTAAAATCGAATTTTAAAGGTAGGTAGGTAGGTTAATTTGAGTATTATGAATTGTACAAATTATATTGGATTAAGAATACAAGTATTCATTCTCAAGTGAATTGGTATAATCGAATTTGATATAACCTCGGTCATCAAGTCATCGAAACATATTTATTCAATTGGTAGGGCAAGGGCACATCATTACAGGATTTCGTATATATGGATTTTTGAAGATGGGAATCTATTAGTTTAATCGATACGAGATCATTTGAAGGAGAAAGATATCACCGATCAATCCAGCTCATACTGAGGTTGAATCTACATCGTGTATCACGTGGGTTGAGATTTTGATGCCCTTTTGACTGATGGAAGTTTTCTTTTAGGATAAAATTTTCCCCTTCGCATGTTAAATAATCTTCTTCTGCCTCTAATCATCCTACACCATCTTCATCCCATCCATCAGACAACTTATGCAGAAGTCTCCGCACTCAAGGTATCGTATGGTGTACCACCAGTCAAGCTTTTATCTCTTGGAAGACCAGCGTCATTGGCCGATTGAGCATTTTCTCTTTGGAACTTCTGCTCGGCAAGTCTACCAGGATCCTTATCCGAACCAATCTCTGTGTTGAAGCTTGCATTCTTTGCGTCATCACTCTCAAATCCTCCCTCCTTCAAATTCTTTCCTTTTGGTCGTCCACCATCAATATATTGGCCCAGAACATAGTTTGGTGCTTCACCAGCATTGCTCGAATCTTTCTGACCAGTCGCTCTGCCAGACTCCTTCTGATATGAGCCAACTGCACCTAACTTCTTCTCCTCAGCCCAATCGTCTTCGGCCATTCGAGCTTCGGCATCTGGAGCAGGATCTAAACGTCTAGCCTCCGAAGTGTCGGTATTGGCAAATGTTGAGCCTGGAGCGTTTGACGGTTGGCTATCACGGTTTTCGGCGAAAGCTTTGGATTCTGCGGCGAGGGAGTCAGATGCGACTGGTCCTGCCGCTTCTTTAATGATCGAATGAGGATCGTTGACCTGAAATTAGTTGTTAGGCTACACGAATATGACTTGATGAAGGTACAAATGAGATCCTGCATCGTCAACTCTGATAGTTGTGTGGGATAAATACCTTGGTTCCGGCGGAAGACATCTTGATATAGCTGGTGGTTTAGATATCTTTATTGTAGAAATCCGTCCTAAAGTTATGACAATTATTTTCAAATAGGTTGTGAAAAGGATTCTCCAATTTGCAATGCTAAATTTTAAAGAGAATGGTTGTATGGGAATTAGAGAGTCTTATTGTGATACACTATGTACTCTCAGACATTCCTTTGTCTTTAGATAGTTTATACCTATTCAGCATGACATCATCCTCACGGAAGAGGCAAAGACTTCCAAATTATGAATATATGGCGTCATATCTCCATCAATAAGATCATGGAAAGATACCGTATGTATCAAAATTGGAAACATAAAAGTTTTGGGTGAATTGGCATTTACGTCAAGATGCGGGCAAGATGAGGGGTCATCACATGTTTTACGAATCTTCCAGAATTGTCAATACAGCAACGAGTTGACCAAGAATCAAGAATTTGAGATTGTTATGGAATTGGTTAACCTTAAGCCTGAATCTTTCTATGCACATTTATTATTTAGGGTTAGAATTTACCAAGGAACTCCATATGCACAATTATAGTAAGATCATTTGTGGCTTCATAAAGTCATATTATTGTTATGCCCGTCCTATTTAGCCCCCAAAGACAAATGAATTAAATCATGCCGTCGACATATCTAAGCTTTCGCATCCTTAGGCAAATCGCTCAAACCCTCCTTTCCTTGTCTTCCTACGCCACTCAGATCAACACCTTCTGCTTCCCTAACACCACTTCCACCAGTAGCCGGTTCTCTTAGTCCTGAACTCGCAGCATTTCCTGTCGAGATATCGCTTGCAACGTCGCGGCCTGCGCCTACATTGACTTTAGTAGCATCGGCGGAATTCCAGTCAGAAGCCACAGGTGGTTGGTCAGGGAGAGGTAGGTTGGCTTGACGCTCAGAGATGATGTCGGCTTTGGATTGTTGTTCAGGCATGGTGATTGATGTGTTTTTGACTGGTGGTTAAAGAATTGTAAGTCCATGAAAGGCAGATAGATTAGCTGGTAGGTTTGAAAATGCTTACTTGTGAAATTCGATGGATCGGAATGTAATTGTGTGAATGATAACTTTTGTTTTTTGACTTATGCGTTGATGTGAAAAGGGACAGAAAGTATGAGGAGAGAAGAGTTTAAATGGTATCTTCCAATCCACCATATCTATGACTTCAGAATACAGTACATAATCACTTCCTTGATCAATACATCATTTTCACTATTCATTGTTGGCCTGGGAGTTTTTGCTCCGGCAATTTAATGTGTCAAGAACATAAACGGAAATATGACGTTATGAGCTGGTTGGGATTGTCAAGCTCTGGTGGGGCAGTTCCTGAAATGGGTACAACAATGATATCAACACCAACAAGATGGGTCGCAGGTTATCTAGCTCCCAGATAAATATGGAACAAGAGAAAACGCCAGAAATTTCTTCATTGGTATCATTAATCATCCTTATGAACGCCCCAGCCACCATGGCTACCTAATCGACCAAATCATGATCCCCGATTCAACGTTAATTCTACACCGTACAGTTAAATCATGGCATTCGTCTATCGCTTGCTTCTCCTGCCGGGGCACTGTTTCCGGTGTCAGGATTGAGATAGTCCGCGTCCTCTGCAGCCTCATACTCCGCAATAAGATCTGTTACTACTTCTCTTGACTCGTCGAATTCATTCAAATTATCAGCGAACGGTGCCGTCTTCTTATAACCTTCCATGAATGCATTACGCTTTCTCATGTTATCATACTGCCGTACGATACGCTTGAATAGCTGTCATTTATTAGTGTTTGCACGTCAATTAGTGATGAAGCAAAACTCACCGTTGCAATACTCGTATGGTTGGCTAACATGAGCCCACTAACTCGATGGTTCATAGGAATGTATGGGCTTTTCTTGGTTAAAGCAACTTGTATGCTTGCTGGTCCCCAAGGGATGAATGTCGCAAGTCGTCGTTCCCGAATCCGTAGAAGACTTTTATGAACATCTGTTGGATCTACGTCTCCTTGAATAACATTCAAAATGGAAATATAACAGCTCTTCTTGCCCGGGATTGTAGATACCATGCGGTTCTTTGGTTGCAAGAGTCTACGCATCACATCTAATACCGTAGTCTTTCTTACTGTCTTAGCCTGTTCAACACTATTTCCTGTAAACGGTGTGTAGGCGGTCATCAAGAAATGGCATCGAGGAGTCGGAATCAGCGAAGCTACTATGCTGACCAGGTCATTGTGCATATATC
Source organism: Lanzia echinophila (assembly GCA_000812885.1). Lineage (NCBI taxonomy): Eukaryota > Fungi > Ascomycota > Leotiomycetes > Helotiales > Rutstroemiaceae > Lanzia > Lanzia echinophila. The sequence goes on from JWJA01004843.1 coordinate 10,301, forward strand.
CAGGGTATCTTAATGTGGTAGTGCTGGCCGACATGACCGTAGAAACCTACGACGGTATCTTGTCAGTAAATAGGGTAGTGCTGGTTT